>CM062288.1:228594431-228609431 GCA_031216915.1 Pictodentalium vernedei
ATTTTGTGCAAGATGAGGAAATTTCTTTAAAAATCTTCTTTTTCAGATACACCAGTCAGAATCCTTTCATATTTGGTATACAACATCTCTAATTCACAATTCAGAACTCCAGGTTGTATATCAAGGAGCTCCACTTTGTACATGTACATTATGATTAACTGAAGAGAAGGCATGATGCTTGGACTATTTTGGTCACTACTGAGGGGCTCAAGGATTGACAACGGATCCTATGGTTCTGTTCAAGGTGAGCACTTAAGGCCCACGGAACCTCATTAGCTCGCCTGACTGAAAGTCCGGGTGGTGAGCTATTGTGATCATTCACCATCCATCATCCGTCATCTGTGAACATGGTGTTTGCATCTTCTCCAAAACCGTTGAACCAATTTATGTAAAATTTGAGATGCTTGTTTATTATGACTTTGCATTTTGATTTTGTTGAAATCAAGTTGCCCTGCCCCTCGGTAAGGCCACTACCAAAAAGTGTGCCTAAATCTTAAAAAATCTTCTTTTCATGAACCAGCAGTAGGAGATACTTGATATTTGGTGTGCAGCTTCCTTTTGAGGTGTAGAATCAGATTTGTTCAAGAGAAGTTTGTGGGACTATATTTTGACATTATGGGAGGGGAAAGAATTTTCACCCTGCCCAAAATTTCTATTTTCCAAACAGAGAGGCTGATTTGAACCAAATTTGAAATGAGGGCTTATTGGGTCATAAGTACTTAATTTATGCCCCCCCAAATTTTTCCCGTCAGCCAATGGGAATTGCAGGAGCTAAAAACTGAGAAAATTTAAAGCACCCATATCTCCAAAATTACATGCCATCTAGAATTCTTATTTGGTGTGAAGCTTCCTTAGGACCAACAGAATGGAATGGTTGCAAGTATATGTTGATAACTGGAATCTCCCTTTCGATTTATTTCCAAATTAATGAACACAGTATGTTGTTGGTTATGGTTATTGTACAAGAATATAAAAAAAATCTGACAAGTACACATGTATACTCGTATTGTTTGCTTCCCTCTTGTAATTAATAATGGGCGTATCATGTGCTCATGGCGTAGCTGTTTATCATCCCTGCATTTTCAAAAATGCGGGGATATTGTCATGATCTCCATCTGTCCGTCCGTCCGTACGTACGTCACACCCTGAAAGGCTCCTAGGGTATTCAATTTGAAACGTTTAAACTATGCTAATGTGTTCAGGTAACATCTCTAGATGTGCATGAAGGTTTCGGAATTTTGATTTTGCCCCTGGTGGTTCCAGTGGAACCACTTTTATCGTTAGAAATCAGTTTTCATCGAAAGGCTCCTAGGGTATTTAATTCAAAATGCTTAAACTATCCTAATGTGTTCAGGTAACATCTCTAGATGTGCATGAAGGTTTCGGAATTTTGATTTTGCCCCCTGTGGTTCCAGTGGAACCACTTTTATCGTTAGAAAATCAGTTTTCATCGAAAGGCTCCTAGGATATTTAATTCGAAAGGCTTAAACTATGCTAATGTGTTCAGGTAGCAACTCTAGATGTGCATGAAGGTTTCGGAATTTTGCTTTTTGCCCCAAGTGGTTCCAGTGGAACTACTTTTATCGTTAGAAAATCAGTTTTCAGCGAAAGGCTCCTAGGATATTCAATTCGAAACGTTTAAACTATGCTAATGTGTTCAGGTAACATCTCTAGATGTGCATGAAGGTTTCGGAATTTTGATTTTGCCCTCTGTGGTTCCAGTGGAACCACTTTTGTCGTTAGAAAATCAGTTTTCATCAAAAGGCTCCTAGGGTATTTAATTCGAAACATTTAAACTATGCTAATGTGTTCAGGTATCATCTCTAGATGTGCATGAAGGTTTCGGTATTTTGATTTTGCCACCGGTGGTTCCAGTGGAACCACTTTTATCGTTAGAAAATCAGTTTTCATCGAAAGGCTCCTAGAGTATTCAATTCGAAACGTTAAAACTAAGCTAATGTGTTCAGGTAACATCTCTAGATGTGCATGAAGTTTTTGGAATTTTGATTTTGACCCAGGTGGTTCCAGTAGAACCACTTTTATCGTTAGAAAATCAGTTTTCATCGAAAGGCTCCTAAGGTATTTAATTCGAAACGCTTAAACTATGCTAATGTGTTCAGGTAACATCTCTAGATGTGCATGAAGGTTTCGGAATTTTGATTTTGCCCCCGGTGGTTCCAGTGGAACCACTTTTATCGTTAGAAAATCAGTTTTCGTCGAAAGGCTCCTAGGGTATTTAATTTGAATCATATAAACTATGCTAGTGTGTTCATGTAGCATCACTAGATGTGTATGAATGTTTCGGAATTTTGATTTTGCCCCAGGTGGTTCCAGTGGAACCACTTTTATCGTTAGAAAATCAGTTTTCATCGAAAGGCTCCTAGGGTATTTAATTCGAAACGTTTAAACTATGCTAATGTGTTCAGGTAACATCTCTAGATGTGTATGAAGGTTTCGGAATTTTGATTTTGCCCCCGGTGGTTCCAGTGGGACCACTTTTATCTTTGGAAAATCAGTTTTCATCAAAAGTCTTCTAGGATACAGGTATTTAATTTGAATTGTATAAACTATGCTAATGTGTTCATGTAGCATCACTAGATGTGTATGAAGGTTTCGGAATTTTGATTTTGCCCCCGGTGGTTCCAGTGGAACCACTTTTATTGTTAGAAAATCAGTTTTCTTGAAAAGGCTCTTAGGGTATTTAATTAGAAACGTTTAAACTATGCTAATGTGTTCAGGTAACATTTCTAGATTAGCATGAAGGTTTTGGAATTTTGATTTTGCCCCAGGTGGTTCCAGTGGAACTACTTTTATCGTTAGAAAATCAGTTTTCAGCGAAAGGCTCCTAGGATATTCAATTCGAAACGTTTAAACTATGCTAATGTGTTCAGGTAACATCTCTAGATGTGCATGAAGGTTTCGGAATTTTGATTTTGCCCTCTGTGGTTCCAGTGGAACCACTTTTGTCGTTAGAAAATCAGTTTTCATCAAAAGGCTCCTAGGGTATTTAATTCGAAACATTTAAACTATGCTATTGTGTTCAGGTATCATCTCTAGATGTGCATGAAGGTTTCGGTATTTTGATTTTGCCACCGGTGGTTCCAGTGGAACCACTTTTATCGTTAGAAAATCAGTTTTCATCGAAAGGCTCCTAGAGTATTCAATTCGAAACGTTAAAACTAAGCTAATGTGTTCAGCTAACATCTCTAGATGTGCATGAAGTTTTTGGAATTTTGATTTTGCCCCAGGTGGTTCCAGTAGAACCACTTTTATCGTTAGAAAATCAGTTTTCATCGAAAGGCTCCTAAGGTATTTAATTCGAAACGCTTAAACTATGCTAATGTGTTCAGGTAACATCTCTAGATGTGCATGAAGGTTTCGGAATTTTGATTTTGCCCCCGGTGGTTCCAGTGGAACCACTTTTATCATTAGAAAATCAGTTTTCATCAAAAGGCTCCTTGGGTATTAATCGAAACGTTAAGACTATGCTAAGGTGTTGCTAAGGAAATGCGGGGATACACCATTGGGGACACACTAAAAAGTGTAGCCCGAGACCGAGCTGAGAATATGATGTAGCTGAGAATTAAAGTTTCGTTTTCTTTCTTATTTATCGTTAGATTTCAGTTATTTTTGGTATATAAATCATTTGTAGGCAAATGAATCTAGACAAAGTGAATGGGTGTTTTTAAACGTATATTTAGTGAAATATATGATAAAATTGCTCCGAGAGACACTAAAAAGTGTAGCCGAGCATCTGGTGTAGTCAAGTAATAAAGTGCCACAGAAGAAAAATGGGACTTCTGAGCAAGTATTTGGTAATGGAATATAAATTTTGTGGTAATATATTCTTCATATATAATGTGAGATTCCTGGTAGGAAAGGAACATGTTGTGCTTAAGATTTTGGCCCCAAAATATGAATTGATGTCATCTGATGTCCAGAGCACATTAGATGAAGCCTCACTATGTTATATTCCCCACCACGTTTATTCGATTGGATTATTTCTAAGCTGAAATACAATACAGGTTTTTAGGGCACTTGTCAATTCCACATGCCACCCGTCTCCAAATACTGAAGAACTTGTCAGACTATGTGTCGAAATGCAACAAAACCCCTAAAATATTTCACTCTTGCTTCTTTGTATTTCCAGGATAAGTAACCAACATTTACACCCATTGTCCTCCGTGGGCACACCGGGAAGTGAAGCAGTGCTTGTTTACTGTTGTAAACAGACTGTTACACTGGTAAAATAGGACCCAGTCACTAATCTTTGGGCTGTGAGTCCTCTAAAATAGACATGAGGTATAAAAGATTGACCGACCTTGACTTTATCTCCCTGTTGTGGTCATAATTAGCCATTGTGCAGAAGTATGTGACCTTAAAACCAATAAATAAATACATAAATTACACCCAGTGTTGTATGTTTTTCCCGAGTCCATGATGGTGAACCTGGTAAGTGAAGCAGTACTTGCTTACTATGGTAAATAAGTTTGGTTTTACTTGTCAATTACAACCTGGTAACCAATTCTTTCAGTAAAAGTCTGCAATATGGGAATTCTGGGTATAAACAATTGGCAAAATTTCGCGTTACATCTTTGTTGCAGTCGCAATCGGCCATATCTTCACCAAAGTGTCATAGCCCCCCCCCACCCCCCAAAAAAAACAAAAAACAACATTATTTTCTAGTCTGAACAACTGAGTTCAGTAAACAGTTCCCCAAAAAGCAATCCAATACTGATCCTTTAATGAACATATACTGTGCACATTTTTGGCAATGACAGAAGAATGGTTAATCTTCCAAGCAAACCAGTGGGATAACGTGAGTTCTGGCATTATCGATTTGTTAGCTTACCTTGACAAAGTCAGAATCTTTTGATATTTGGTATACAGAATCCACAAGGGGTCAGATACAAGTTAGTTAAAATGAAACCCATTGGGTCTTATTTGGACTCAATACAGCAGCCTGAATTTTTAACTTTTTGCAGTATGGGGAATATTCTTTTAAAATCTTTTTCACACAAGTTAGAATCTTTTAATGTTTGGTATACATCATTGATTCAAGGTTGTTCAAACCAAATCCAAAGGTTAATATTTGGGCTTCCTATCATGGAAGCCCAGATTTGAACTTGGTGCAATATGGGGGATTTTCTTCAGATCCTCCAGTCAGAATGATTTTATATTGGGTATACAACCACTCTGGGGTGGGGGGTCTCTAGGTATATATTTGGGCTCTCAGTGGTAGTACAAATTTCAACTTAGTGCAATATGAGGGACTTTCTTTAAAAATTTTCTTCTTCAGATTCATCAGTCAGAATGCTTTAATATTTGGTTTTCAACATCTCTAGGGAGGTCAGATTCAACTTTCTTCAAATCGGGTGCCTGAGTTATTATTTGGGCTCCCTGTGGGAGCCGGAATTGGACATGTAGCTAAAGTATTTTTTTTTAAATTCAGAACCATCTAGAGGTATGTGACTAAGATTAATCCACATAGGTTGTATCAAGGGGCTTCATAGGTGAACTCCACATTTTATGTTTTGATCAACCGATCAAAAGGCATGATGCTTGGACTATTTTTGTCACTCCTGACGGGTTCCAGGATCGACAGTGTATCCTATGGAGATGGATTGTTTAATGTGAATTAATTTTTGGACTCTCTTTATATTGTGTTCTGTTCAAGGTGTGTGCTTCAGGCCTTGTGGGGCCTCTTGTTATCTCTCTTGACTCTCAATCTGGTGATCTGTACATGTATTGATTACTGTTCGTCGTCTGTGAACATGGTGTTTGCGACTTCTCGAAAACAGCTGAACCGATTTACGAGAACTTTGAGATAATTGTTTGTTATAACATCACATTTTGATTTTGTTCAAAGCAAGTTGCCCCACCCCTCGGTAGTGCCATGCCAAAAAAGTGTGCCTAAATCTCAAAAAATCTTTTTCTCATGAACCAGCAGTAGCAGAGACTTGATATTTGGTGTGCAGCATCCTTTTGATGTGTAGACTCTAGAAACGTTTGAGGGGCAATATTTGCCTTCATTATGGGAGGGACAAGAATTTTTGCCCCACCCAAAATTTCTGTTTTCCAAATCTAGAAGCTGATTTGAACCAAATTTGATATTAGGGTTTATTGGGTCATAAGTACTTAATTTATGCCCAAAAATATTTTCCTTCACGCCATGGGAACCGCAAGAACTAAAAAAATATAAATTTTAAAACACCTTTTTCTCCAAAACTACGCGACACTGAAAATTCTTATTTGGTGTGATGCTTCCCTAGACCAAGAGAATGGAATGGTCCAAAAAAATTGTTATCGGTTTTATCATTGGGTACTTTTTCGGGACTTAGCATTTTTTAATACTGAGCCAGTGTGGGTAATGGGAAAAACATTTTAAGACTCTTCGTCTCCCAAACCCCTGCACCAAAAGCTTTCATATTTCACATATAACATCTTTGGAAGATTGTTTTGCATGTGTATTGAAATCAAATACCTGGGTCCATATTTGGGCTCTCTATGGAAGCCCAAATGTTTAAATTAGTGCAGTATAAGGAATGTTCTTTAAAAATCTTCTTCAGATCCAGCAGTCAGAATGTTTTGATATTTGGTATGCAGTATCCTTAGGGGATGAGATTCAAGTGTGTTCAAACCTAGTTCCTGGTTTCTTATTTGGGCTCCCTGTCAGTGTGGGAACCCGAATTATAACTTAGTTCAAATTGAGGAATTTTCTTTAAAAATCTTCTTCACATCCACCATCATAATTTTTTGATATTTGGTATACAGTATCCTTTTGCAGGTGAGATATAAATTTGTTAAAGCCAAGTCCCAGAGTTAATATTTGGGCTGTGGGAGCCCGAATTATAACTTTAGTTCAATATGAGGAATATTCTTCAAAAATCTTCTTCACATTCACCAATGTGAATCTTTTGATATTTGGTATACTGTGTCCTTAAGGAGGAGAGATATAAGTTTGTGAAAGTCAAGTCTGTAGGTTCATATTTGGGCTTCTGTGGGAGCCCAAATTGTGCCAAAATTTCTATTTTCTGAACTGAGTGGCCAATTTGAACCAAATTTGATATGAGGGCTTATTGGGTCATAAATACCTAATTTATACCCCCCCAAAATTTTCCCCTCGCCCCATGGGAACCACACAACATAACAATAGAAAAAATGCCCATATCTCCAAAACTACATGGCACTGAGAATTTTTATTTTATTTGAAGCTTCCTTAGGAACATCAGAAGGGAATGGTCAAAAAAAAATTGCCATCGGTTTTATGATAGGGTACTTTTCCAGGACTTTGAAAAAATGCCTAGTCATCATTTTTTAACACTGCAAGTAATGGGAAAAAACATTAAAGAATCTTCTTTCCCCCATACCACTGCTCCGAAATCTTTCATATTTCACATACAACATCTTTGGAAGATTCATTCACATGTTTGTTGAAATCAAATCCCAGGGTCCATATTTGGGCTCTCTATGGGAGCTCAAATGTTCAGATTAGTGCAATATGAGGAGTATTCTTAAAAACTCTTCTTCCGATCCACCCATCAAAATATTTTGATATTTAGTATACAGCATCCTGGGTGGGGGGATTCAAGTTTATTCAAGCCAAGTCCCTGGGTTCCAATTTGGGCTACCTTTGGATCCGGATTTATAACTTAAATCACAATGAGGAATATTCTTTAAAAACATTTTCTTCAGCTCCAGTAGTCAGAATCTTGATATTTGGTATACAGCAGCCTTTCGGAGGTGAGATTCAAGTTTGTCCAAGCCAAGTCCCCGGGTAGATATTTGGGCTCCCGGTGGGAGCCCGAATAATAACTTAGTTCAATATGAGGAATATTCTTTAAAAAATCCACAAGTCAATAGGTATTAAGTAATCCTATTCCAAGGGGTATTGTTGGGTCGTGGGAGTAGTGCCTGTCCATCTAGTGAGGTATTGTAAGATAGTCCTTGTTTAAAATGGTAGCATAGTACGAGCGCTGTATACCCATGCAGGTCCCACCATAATCCTTGTTAACCTACCGATTGCTTTGTCCTATTTTGTGACTTGTACAGGTAGGGTGTACTGCTTGACCAGGCGGCATTGCGGGGTGGAGGTAATGCATGGTCGTCTAGTGTGGTAGTACTGGATGTACACTGTGTACCCATTTAGCCCTTAGAACGGTCAATCCACCAAATGTCACATCTTATCCTATGGCTGGAAAAGGTAGTTCGTAACGCTAGGTCAAGTTTTGACTGTAAGATCCATCTTAACCCCAGGTACAATCAACCAACCAATTGTTTTGTTTTATTATATGATTGGCATAGGCAGAACGTTATAGTGGGTCAAGCGGTATTGTGGGGGTGAGGGGTAATGGTTGGTAGTTTTAGTGGTAGTATAGTATGGGCTATATGTACCCCTTATGTGTTCTCTTAGTCCTTGGTACTACTACTTCGCATAATGCTAAATAATATCCTATGGCTGGTGTTGGTAGTACATAATGCTAAGTCATGCAGTATTGTGAGATGGAGTATTGCCTGGGAGTTTAGAACGGTAGTACAGTATGGTCGGTAAATACCCTTGAGTGTCTCATATTAACACTTGGTAGTAATAACCAACCGATTGATTTGTGTTACCTTATGAGTGGGGCAGGTAGTGATTAATACTAGGTCAAGCGGTATGGGGGGGGGGGGGGTAATGTATAGTTGTCTAGTGCGATTTTATATGGCATACAATCTGTACGCCACTTGGTCTACTGTTAGTATTTGGTAAGTAATCCACTGAAGTTAGTTTACCAGTGGGGTTGGTAAAAGTAGTGCGTAATGCTAGGCCAAGCAGTATGGGGAGGGGGTAGGGTAATGTATTGTTGTCTAATGCGATGGTATATGGTATACAGTCTGAACGCCACTTGGTTTACTGTTAGTATTTGGTATTAGTAATCCACTGGAGGCAGTTTACCAACGGGTTGGTATATGTAGTGTGTAATGCTGTGGTAGTAGGCGGTATTGCAAGGTAAGGTTAGAACTGGTAGTATGTGATGTGCAGACTGTACAATGCAGGGATGTTGTTAGTTCTTACTACAAGAACACCACCCAGTGGTTTGTACTACGCAGTGGGTTGTTAGGAATGCTGGGGTCATTCTATTATGTGGTGTATGCTTGGTTTATTGTATCGCAGTACAATATCGATGGTCTTGTTGACTTTATAAAACTTAGTCGAGGGTAGAGATAGTGACCTGAGATAGCCAGCATGCATGTAGAGGTGATACAAATCAGAAGTAATGGTTCTATGCTGCAAGGGTGGTCGAAGACGATAGTATCGGATTACTGCTGTAGAAGCTAATGATAGAACAGATGATGGTTACTATGGAGAGGACAGTAGTAGTGGCCTTTGGGGTATGAAGGTGAGGGACGGTCTAGAAGCTGTAGAGTATCTATGACAGTATCGGACAGTTATCATGCAAAAGGTATCCTAGAAGGTTATCCTCCTTTTTGGAAAACATCTGGCCTTCGGCACCCCTTTTTAGCTCACCTGACTGCAAGTCAGTGGGACCTATTGCCATCACTTGGCGTCCATCGTCGGTTGCCCGTTAGCTTTTGCAAACTTTACTTCTTCATAACCACTTGGGCAAATTCAAACTAACCTTGCATTGCACAGATCATCTATGGAGTATACCCTTTCTATTTTGTTAAAATGAAGCAGCTCTCTTATTCGGGCTCTGGTTAATGCCCCAAAAGCTTAAAAATCTCACGAATCACAAGAGGAAATGCCTTGATATTTGGTATGGGACATCCTTTGGTGTTGAAGATTAAGTTTGTTCAAGGGAAGTTGGTAGGTCAATATTTGGGCTCTCTGTGGGGGTATATCCATTTTGGGCTATGCCCAAAATTTCTATTTCAACCGGTGGGCCAATTTCAACCAATTTTTCCATGTAGTATAAGAGGGTCCTAAGTAATTGAGTGATGCCCCCCACCCCAAAAAAGGGATTTCACAGCCCTGTGGCAACCCCAGGGACTAAAAGCAGAAAAAAAATTCAAAAGCTCATATTTCCCAAACCACACGGAACAGAGAACTTATTTGGTATGAATCATCATAAGGACCAGCAGAATGGAATGGTTGAAAAGCATTGCATTATGCCAACAAGAGAGAAGAGAGACTCCCGCCACCTGTCAAATGTTCTCTTATATTATTTTAACTGTTCACTGCTTAACCCTCTCAAGACTTCCATAAGTGGCCAAGGAAATATTTATCTTATTCCTGCATGAATACCTTTAATTTAACCCTCTCAACACTGAAATATGTTTTCCAAATATCTTATTTTATGTTGAACCCTATCAATGTTCTGCATATATGTTTTTCTGGTTTCTTGGAAACATTTATCTGATTCCTGTGGGAATATCTTTTAACTTAACCATCTCAAGACTTCAATGTGGGTTCCAAAGATTTTGTTATTTTTTTATTAGGGTTTAACGACACATTAACAATAACAATCAGGGTCATATCATGTCAGTGATCGTTTTACGGGTGGAGGAAGCCGGAGTACCCAGAGAGAACCACGGAGCAACGACAAGGAGCTGTCAGCTCAACAACATCGTAACTCTGAACTCTGTGCCACGCCACAGGCTGGGTTAGATTGGTTAAAGACATGCGCACCTTCGACGTGCAGTATGCCTTAGTACACAGCATCATCGTGCCCCCATGTAGGCAATCGGGGGTAAAGTACCTTGCCCAAGGAGCGCGAATCAGTTGCTGAAATGGTCACTCATCCAAATAATTACCGCGTTCGACGTTGCTTAACTTCGCCCCTCCCCCCCCCCCCCCCGAAAAAAATAAAAAAAATTATTGATGCCTTGATCAAACCCTTTCAATCCTGTGCACATGTTTTTTTCTGGTTCCTTGGAAAAAATGATCTGATTCCTGTATGAATATCTTTAATTAACCCTCTTATGACTTCAGAGTGTTTTAGAAAGATTTTATTTGATGTTGAACCCTTTCAATGCTGCGAACATATGTTTTTTTCTGGTTTCTTGGTCATTTATCTGATTCCTGTATGCATATCTTTAATTTAATCCTCCCAAGACTGCAATGTGGGTTCCAAAGATTTTATTGATGCCATGATCAAACCCTTTCATTGCAGTGCACATATGTTTTTTTCTGGTTTCTTGTAAAATGTTTAACTGATTCCAGCATGAATATCATTAATTTAACCCTCTCAAGACTTCAGTGTGGTTTCCAAAGATTGTATTCCATGTAATACTGTTAATGAAAACCTTTTTCTGATTTCTTAAAAAATATTTTACCTCCCAAAATAAGCCTCCATAAATTCTCTTTCTGTTTTGTGTATTTTTGATGCTTTAACCATTTTCACACAGACTTGAATTTACCAGTGGCAGTAAAATTCTGTTTCTCTAGTTTGAAGTTTGTCTTTTTCTTTAAGACCACTGGGCCAAATTCATTCATTTATGGCACAGATTATCTTTGGAGTAAACCTTTGTTCAAATGAAGCTGCTACCATCTTCAGTCTGGCGGAATTGACTGTTCTGATACCCCCCTCCCCCCCCCCCCCCCCAAATTACTATATCCTTTGGGGTGGAGTTAATGCTCCATAAGCCTAAAATGCTTTTAAAATTTTCTTTTGATAAGCCACTTGCAATAATGCCTATATTTCTTGTTTGGAACTTACTTTAGTGATGCAGAATCACTTTTTTTTCGAAAAAAATCAGTAAGTCAAAATTTGGGCAACACTCAAAATTACTATTTTCAGATCCAGTAGGAACATGTGCACCAAGTTTGTCATGTTGCATATAAGTGTGCCATAAGTATTCGGTTCGGTGGTTGATTGTTAATACTTCACAAAACAGATCTTGCTGGGAAGCTTTGTTTGGACCAGCAGAGAAATCAATGGTCAAAAAAGACTGTCTTTGATTGTGTCATATCGAAATAAAAAAAATTGCTCTTGCTCCTGATCACTTACTGATACACTTATCTCTGTTGACGGGAGCGCGGTGGCTCAGTGGTAGACTGTTGGACTTCTATGCTAGAGGTCACGAGTTCGATCCCCGTCCGGGACGACCCGCGTTGTGTCCTTGGGCAAGGCACTTTAACCTGGTTGCCTACTTGGGGAACGATGGCGCAGTATATTAGGGCGTGCTGCACGTCGATGGTGCACATGTCGTCAACCGCTGTAACCCTGCTTGAGCGGAGATTGAACATGGTTAGAATGTTGAAGAGCTGACAGTTGCTCGGTGGTTCTCTCTGGGTACTCCGACTTCCTCCACCCGTAAAACTGTCACTGTCGCGACTAGCCATTGTGCATAAGTAAAGGTGAGTGTTTTAAGCTCACTTGATGAGCCTCTGGTTTATTGCACGAGGGCCATGAGAAAATCACAGTATTTTCTTGACCGTCCATCATCTTCATAGCTACCACTTCATTGCTGCTCGACTTTGCGTTACCTACTACCTATACCAACCCTATCATAATACGAAACATTTGATGAATTAGTGGTACCAAGCGCTATTGCCTACATGGGGGCACGATGACGCTGTGTACTAAGGCGTACTGCACGTCGAAGGTGCGCATGTCTTCAACCAATCTAACCCTGCCTGTGCCGCGGTGCAGAGTTCAGACTTACGATGTTGGAGAGCTGACAGCTGCTCGTCGTTGTTCGGTGGTTCTCTCCGGGTACTCCGGCTTCCTCCACCCGTAAAACTGTCGCCGACATGATATGACCCTGGCTGTTAATGTGTCGTTAAACCCTAATAAAAAAAAAAGGAAAAATGTAGTAACAAGGGCTAACAGGAGACCTTCAAGGGTATATACAGCCCACAATAAATTACCGTTCTGAACTACCATGCATTTGACCCACTCCCACAATACCACTTGACCTGTCATAACATTCTACCTATACCAATCATAATAAAACAGTGCGATTGGTTGGATAATTGTACCAGGGGATACAATGGACCCTACAGGAGTGTATCGACCATACTATACTACCGTTCTAAACTACCAGGCACTACCACTTCCCACAACACTGCTTGACCCAGCATTACGTACTATTTATACCAGTTATAAGATAATATAACGCATTAGGTGACCTACATTGGTATTTTGCCGTCCATACTATATTGTCACCATTATAACCCCCCCCCCCCCCCCCCCCCCAGGCATTAACCCACCCCACAATACCGCTTGATCTAGCATTATGTACCACCAACAACAGTCATAGATTAATATGAAGCATTAAGTGGATGAATAGTATTAAGGGTTAACATGTGCACTACAATGGTACAGAGCGTACATCCATGCTTGCGGAAGCGTTCGAAATTGAACTGCCGCTGCGAATCCCATTAGCATCGGACTAAAAATTTCGGTATTGGCTTTCGAACGATGAAACCCGCAGATCCAAAAAATGGTCCCATATTTGCCCGCCATCTTTCTTCTTCATCTTTTTCTTTTCGTATTTCGAATTTCTTCTTTTTTTCTTTTTTTTGTTGTCTTATCGCTTTTAGCCGTTAAGCATATCTCGTTCCAAACTGAGAAAAATGTTAAGTTGACTGTTTTGTTGGGACAGTTGCGTTGTGTCCTTGGGCAAGTTGATTGCCCTTGTAGGGGCAGACACAGTGACGCTGTGTACTCAGGCGAACAGCACATCGATTGTGCACTTCTGCTCAACCAGTGCTAACCCTGCTTGTGTGGAATTAGTACGTTGGGAGTTTGGTAGTTGCGTGCCGTTGCTCGGTGGTTCCTTCCGGGAACTTCGTCCTCCTCTACACATATAACTGCCCAAAATGAGGTGATCCGGGCTATCGAAAGTGTCATTAAAAACCTAATAAATAACTAATAATAAATAGCTATTTTTAGTGCTGTATATTTTTTTTTTTTTTTTTCCAAGTGCTGTATATTTGAGATACAAGATGAGGCAAAATGTTGAAATGTGAAAGTATTTTAGTGTCTTTATTTTCATCATGTTTCTTTTCTTTGAGAATATATGACCCATGTCCATTTCACCGACGTTTCTCACTTAATCTGGATCACTTTTACGTGTCCGTGTGAAGCCCGTAGAGCCCCCCCCCCCCCCCATTACTCCCATGAATGGCCATTCGGTTTGTTATATTAGTAATTATTGCCACCTTGCAGGGAGTTTCAAGTCCAGTAACGTGATTCTTCCAAACCGGCAGAACTCCATAACGCCCAACTGCGACGTACTGGATGTTGCCGTGTGGCACGGTTTATTAACTCTAACACCACCCCCTCCCCTCCCTCCCCGAATGATTAATAACCGTCTGGCGTAATAACGTTCTTCAATTCCGCCTCGGGCTGTTAGTCACTCCCCCCCCCCCCCCCCCCCATAATCATATAATCATGCCATTGTTATATTATTTACCCACCTAGAATGGTTAAGTGTCTTTTGGACAATTAATGGTGTCGGTTCCACCTCAATCTGACCGCTAATACATGGTACAGATGGCCTCTGGCTGCTATTCCTTCCTGTCAGTCAAGAAATAAACCGTAATAACTCCCAAAATCACGTCTTTGTCTTATAATAAAGGTCCGTTTCGGTCCCATTTCGGTTCCATTTCGGTCGATTTTTGTCCGTTTTTGTGATTAGTCATACCCCTTTTTCTGATGCCCCCAACCCCTAGATTTTCAAAATTTCGAAATTTTTACTGATCACTTGGCCGATTGCAGCAATCCTTGAAGACAGGGGGGGGGGGGGGGGGGGGGGGGGAGTATACAGGGTGGGACTGCATGTTTTCTATTATTTCCACCTTCCCTGGGAAAGTCAACTGATGAAATTAGTAGAGCATATGTCAAACTGTGATTTGAACTTTGCTAGCCGTTACATATATCGGGAAGAGCACGGGTGTAAATGTACTCCAGCCTACAAGGTTTGCTCAATATTTAATTTGTTCATTTTGTGTCCTATTTTATTTCCTTTTTGGGATTGTTTTGCGAGTTTTTCTGGGATATGCAGTGTATGGTTGTTGCTTGTTTTACGGTATGTGATGGATACATAAAT
>CM062288.1:228614431-228714729 GCA_031216915.1 Pictodentalium vernedei
ACTGTCATCTGCAAAATGAGGTCACCAGAGGGTGAATTAAGTGATGCTACCCTGCACAGCAGGGTAGCATCACTAAATTTACCCTCTGTGAGCCTCAGTCTTAATCAGGGTCTCAAAACTAAACAGAAAGAAGTACCCAGAGGATAAATTGGCCCACTGTATGGGATAGCATCCTCAAATTCACGTTCTGGGAACCTCATTCTGAAAATGTCAGACTGCTTATTTTCAGGCCTGCCTGTCAACAATTTTAAATGAAGTGGCAAGTGAGTAAATGGGTAAACAGATAAATATTGAAGATTGACGATTAAAAATCAGAATTTTATCTCTTTATCATTTTTTTCATTTAAGTTTTTCTACATGAAAGGCTGAATAAAAAATGAAAAAGTAATGTGCAATGTGAATTTAAGGCGTTAAATTGTAACAAGGCAAATTGATGGAAATAAAGTAATTTAACTAAGAAGATAATATGAAGGACATCCACAGAATATGTTGTCTTTAAGTTTAGATACCTGATTTTCAAAGTAAACCCCAAATATGGGCTTCCAGCACTCTATCAGTTACTTAACGTTTCTTATTAAAAAATGGATCATATGTTTTAATACAAAAGTCTTTTTCAAAGAATCATTTTTCTTTCATAATATTCATCCCCATAAATTACAGTCCGGATCTTCATGAAAAAAGATAATTTGTGCAAGTTCTTTTTTTTGAAAAAGTATATTTCTCATTAAATATTCAACCTGAAAATTTATGTCTGTCCCTCTGAAATAAAATGTCATATCTGATTTTCATAAATATTGTTTGCAATGAATGGACTCAACAAGTCTGTTGAATTGGAAGGGCCTCATGATATATGTTGTTAAACATTCTGAAACATTCAATACGCTAAGTATGAAAATAAATTACTGAATGTTCATTGTTAAGGAGCGAAACAAAACATTAAAACTTTAAAAGCTTCAGATAATGGGCCAGCTTGGCAAGTTGATGTTCCTGATAATTTCTTGCCACCATTCAGCGCGTATATATGGGTAGTCAAGTCTCCCAGTTTTAAACATGCTGGCACTTCGACATAAAATCAGCTATTGGAAGTGTCAATCAACCCTAGTAAAGAGAAAAACAGATTAACTTTCATTGAAGTGAGCTCAATCCGATTCTGTTATGCCAAGACCCTGCACTGAACAGTGCAGCACTGCTGGCGTGCAGTTCCCGCAGGCCATTTGAATTGAATAGAGGGGAGGGTATTGAAATGATAGCTTCGCCCCTCGTGGTATTCGATATATATATTTACATGTTTAACAGGGAAAAAATGTTGAATAAGATTAACATTGGTTACCATTGTATTGAAAATAAAAACAATTCTTCAACCAAATTAACGTTAGTTAGAATTGAGCATCAAAGGGTAATATGAAAGAAAAACAAGTTTTGAACAAGATTAACTTACGCTGTACAGATCAACCAAACACAAAACTAGAGAAGAATAATGATAATTATTTTGTTTTGAGCAGAGAAGTATCCCGTGGGTCCGAGTAAGTCACAGTTCCTAGTTAGTCGGGGTCTGAGTAAGCCACAGTTCCGAGTCAGCTGGGGTCCGAGGCAGCCGAACTTATGAGTCAGCCGGGTTCGAGTCAGCCGCATACCCTTCCGTTCAACCAAAACCGTGCGATAAAACATCGAATTCAAAGTTTGTGCGGTTCTGTCCATGCAGATATAAACGCTTTGAACCCGAAAGGTCACTTTTCGGGCTCAGGAACATGATATGTCATACTTTCATTAAGAAGGATGGCGGCTCAGTTAAAGTCTGGGGTTGTCCAATCAATATTTTCAACGTGCGGCCACAAGGCTGCACGTTGAAAATATTGATTGGTTTACCCCCAGATAATATATGTGGACTCTTCCAACTGCTTTCATTGAACTGACATGGCATACACCACCAGGGTTTAGTGAGTTAAGAAAGAAATGTGTAATGTGGATCACCTGATACACTTAAAATATCAGGACAGTGAAGTTTTCTGGTGTGCTGTATTGCATCAAGTTGAGGAGATTCAAACAAGCCGACGAGTGCGACACTGTTTGATGAAGTTCGTTAGCGAGATGCGATGCAGCAGACCAGAAAACCTTACTGTACTGATGATCCATTTATTATGTACCTGCCTCAGGTAATAATTGAATAGTATTCCCATTGCCTGTAATTTTCTTTTGAACGAAAGCAGGCGATAAACGTTTTGTTATAGTTATTACCTCGGCGTGTTCTTTATCTCAATTCCGGACTGGATGGACTCGTTCTACCTCACCATCTCGGTATATCTTGCACAAATCTAATGCAGGTTCGACAACAGTCGCTGAAAAATGAATTGATACATTTTTGCAACGACCAAGAAAAGAAAAGTAAATTTATGGTTTGTGGATTTAGAGCACATTTCAAAGCGCGAGAAAAAGAGGAAGAAAAGGACATTTCTCACCCAGTCTCGTTTTCAATTTCGCGGTATCCCACGGCATGCATTTTGCCAGTATCACACTGAATCTGATACTACTGGAGATATTTGATTACTGTAATCGTGTCCGCATCAATAATAGAAATACAATAAATACAACAGTGAACTGAGCTGTGTCATCATATTCCGTGGAGCCGATACTATAAAACTTCTACAATTGTATTTTCTAGAACTGTATTTTCTACCTTTTGATATAACTGACTAAAATGAGTCATTAGCATTTTAAAAGATGGGGCAATTTGCCAACTGGCAAATTGCCACATCTCTCAAAATGCTAATGGATCATTTTGATCCACTTAAAAATCGTAACTAGAAAATACAATTATGAGAGTTTTATAGTATTGGTCCCTGGTCATACAGATAATACAAGACGCAGCAGGGGTCGTATGTGACCTGTTTAATCTGGCTAGTCTGGCCAGTCAACGAACGGCCCTTTCGTCCTGTCTTTCCCACGTTTCACTAATTCACCCTTGGTTATTATTGCAATTTCAGTTACTTTTCTGTGGAGATTTTGGATGTTGCTATATCCTATTTTGCAGTCTACAACAGAAAAGTCAAAGGTCACGGGACTCTCAAATAGAAACTTGGTACCAGATGGCCTCCGATCTCTAATTTTTGTTCTACCTAACACAGAACCATCACATTTACAGGGTTGGTACCCTCATGGAAATTGAGGAATCACATCGATTTTTAGATTTCCCGACCAAAAGTCTACGTCGTTGTTACTTAAAATAATACCTTTTGGTTTCCAGACACGATACTGTCACTTTAAACGCAACTTTTAAAAAATAAGTTTCCAGATAATCAGTTCCCGCAATCCCGGAACAATGTGACTTCGATGTGAATCAGTTATATTTCAGGACAATGGGGTATACCAACGGTCACTGTAGCTGGAGTGTTTGGTATATTGGCAGGTGTTTTAGCATCAATGATTGAGTCGATTGGTGATTACTACGCATGCGCACGATTATCTGGTGCGCCTCCTCCACCAGTACATGCAGTTAATAGAGGTAATTATTGTTTTGTATTTGACGAGAAATGAGCTCACGTGGTTCATGGTGAGGAATAAATGTCGAGTGAATGCAGTGGTCAATGCAGGATAAGTAATAAAACGATGATAATGTGAGTAAGGGTGTTTTCCAAAAAAAACATATATTTGTTACACAGTGACAGTCAGAAGGTAGTTTTGGTATTCAGTCACTCATTGAGTGGATGAACACTCAAAATATACAGAGGACGTACCTGTGGCTTTCCACGTGAGTGCCCATTATTTATTTATTTATTTTATGGGGTTTAAGGTCACATACTTATGCACAATGGCTAATCGTGACCGTGACAGTTTTACGGGTGGAGGAAGCCGAAGTACCAGGAGAGAACCACCGAGCAACGACAAGCAACTGTCAGCTCCTCAACATTCTAACTCTGTTCAAGCGCCGCTCAAGCAGAGTTACAGTGGTTGAAGACATGTGCACATCGACGTACCTTAGTACACGGCGTCATCGTGCCCCCATGTAGGTAACCAGGGTAAAGTGCCTTGCCCAAGGACACAACGCGAATCGTCCCGGACGGGGATCGAACTCGTGACCTCTAGCATAGAAGTTCAACAGTCTATCACTGATCCACCGCGCTCGCGTGAGTGTCCATTGTGCTTGCTTCTAAAATACCCAGAAAGGGAAGCGACATATAAGCTGCTAATTTGTGAACATGCAGTGTTGTATTTTGATGTTGCTTCTCTGTGGAAAACTCGGAAATTGAAGTAGTGCTTGATTACTGTAGTAAACATGTTCTGTTTCAAAACTATTGCCGACTAAATTCTTACACACTCTAAAATCAATTAGGTTAAAAATTGACCCAAATCCAATGGGTTGGGTACATTTGAACCCAATTGGGTTCATATTCACTCAACCCAGTTGAGTTGGGTTTATTTTCAACCCAAAGGATTTTAGATTCCACTAAATGGAAAAATTGCTTCGCGTTTTGAGGGATGCATAATTAATTCACTAACTCAGTCTCATCGTTTATAGCAGTCTTCGCAGATTATTATATCCCTCGAGTGGCGTGGGATGGGTTGGGGAAATCTCACTCGAAGGACAGATATTTTACCCTGGCACGAGGCTTTACTCGAAGGCGAGACTTACATAATCCACCCCACATCACTCTAGGTGGATTTTTCTTCCACTTTACCCTGCATGACATCATCAAAATCAGACTATTGCTCCTCGTGCAATGAAACTTTACTGTTCTTCCCATTGATGGTAGAGAAAAATGAATTGCATATTCGGAGGAATATAGAAATGTTTCGTTTATACTAAGGGTATATACTACGAAAACGAGCATTAGCTCACGACAGACATGGGTTAATATATTGCAGTGAGTTGGAACAGCTGACATCCCGGTGACGTCACATTTGAAATTATGGATTTTGATGACGCCATGTGCAGGGCTGGGAGGAGTTAAAATTTTCCTTAACACGTTAACGTGTTAAATAATTCTGCGTTAACGAGTTAAATGACGTTAAATGTTAAAATGAACAAAATTTTAATAACTTCGGCCATTTTTATTGATTTGAATTTGAATATGATTGAACTTACGTACAGTTCGTCTCTTGAGTTCCAGTGTGTTCAAGATTAGATTAGATTAGATTATTTTATTTAACGATATAGATAGAATATGATACAAAATAATAATCGTGGTTCATCGAGATACATTATTAAAACCTGCAATAGACATACATTTATAGAACAGAACAACATCACTATCTATACCGTAGGGAGATGACACTACTGGCACATAGAACACATTGGAACTAAGTGGACGAGTAGTTAATATAGTTCTCGCAGGTAATCATAAATTCTAACATTTAGAGATGTTTTCATTGAAGAATACAATCGCTGCGGCCGTATCCTTAAAAAGAAATATCCGCTGTTGTTCGAATACCAGTCCTTACATGGAAAACAGGCGTTCGGATGAAGCGGATATTGCTGTATCGCCAAATCGTCGCCTGAGTGCTAGAATGTCCTATGTCCCCTATGGGACATAGGACATTCTAACACTCGGGCGACGAAATATCGGCGGGCCAACTTCGCCAACGTTGGTAGGAGGTCTTCATGGTCTCTCCACCAAATCAATGGGTCGTCTATAATTGAAAGACATCTAAATTATTCGTGTTCTTCAATTTCGTAAAATGGCGTAAAATTCGACATCATCGGCACGCGCGATCCGGTTTGGGTAAACACATAACGACGCAATGCTACATATTATACAATTAGAATCTTCAAAGTTAAACGTTATTAACTTGGTGGAATGTTTTTAACATGGTTAAAATAATTTAACACGTTAACGTTTGAAACGTTAACTGCTCCCAGCCCTGGCCATATGGGGTGTAGTGGCATAAAAATCATCCGCAAGTGGTTGGTTGAGGGGGATGATGGGTTGGTAGCTGTATTAATGGAAGCCAACTGGGATACTCTATTTGTTTACAATGTGCAGACAATAATGAACTAGTCTGTCGACCATTAAATATTCAATTGAGGATGGCCACGTAGGGTGGGTAAGATCAGAGGCAGACTGGCCGTATTGTCCACCGGGAAATTTCACAAGGCCCCTGTGGCCCCCCAAAATCGATGCAGTCCATCACCTATTGGAACATGAAATTTCGTAAAAATGAGACAAAAAACGAAATGAATCTGATTGCAAAGACTACCAGTATATCTAAATGGCCTCTATGCGGACTGCCATTGGCAGTCCACATGGAGGGCATTTCGATACACCAACCTTCTAATCTGCTATTGATCGTCCAGATGCAAGAAAACTCAGTTCAAAAAATCTAAATTTTTTTCCATAGGTTCGAACTATGGTCGGCCTGATGGATCCCGGGCCACTTTGTTTGAACCATTTTAGCCTAATGAGCGAAGAAGCTGATACAAAAATTCCATCGAACTGCCCTCTATGTGGACTGCCATTATCGCTCAGATGATACTTTGAAAAATCAAAATTTTGGTGCATTTCCCGGTAACATTTCGTGACCCAGTCCTTCCATGGGTAAGATAGATCTGTATACAGATTGATACTTGGATTTTGGGTCTTACCTAAAAACTAAAAAAAAAAAACACCATTTACTAACACATTGTAAGTTTTAACCCTTTACCCAACGTAACGGCCAAAACCGGCCAGCGCTATTCTCAAAAAATTTCATTATTTTTTTCATTTTTTGTCTCAAAAACATAGGTTGTGACCCCTCGTTGGAACGAGCTCGTTCCAACGAGGGGTCATAACGTATGTTTTTGAGACAAAAAATGAAAAAAAATAGTTATTCAAGAATTATTTTTGCAAGTGTCGTCTGCTTTTCAGGTTAGGTAAATGGTTAATCAATTTTGAATCAAAACAATCTCAAATGATCTTCATTTTAGGGATAGGTTTTGAAGGTATTGGATGCATTCTAGCTGGAGCATGGGGAACTGGCAACGGAACAACATCATACAGCGAAAATATTGGAGCTATTGGTATTACAAAGGTTGGTATAGTGAAGGCATAGTCTAAGCTAACCTAAGTACAGATCGAAAAATATCTTGATGTATTTATTTAATATAAAAAAACACTTATAACTTAATGTATTTATCTCCCCGAATTCTGATGAAGTTTATTGTACAGCATTGTCAACATTTTTAAGTGACACGGCTGATAACATCACTTGTTAAATAAAAGATTCTTGAAAACTGAATTTTTTAAAACATTTCCCCCCAAAAGATAGTTTATGCCCACTTATTGAAAATTGGCAGATATATTGGACATTTGCATATCACACCTTGAGCGCAATAGGGCGCCGTACAGAACAGAGAATCCGTTTCCACGAGATGGTATAAATTTCCTTCAGTTCCAAAAATACTCCTTCACGGGCAAGTAAACAACTGTCACCGCTTGCTGACTTAGTGTAACTATCATACAGTTTGTAGTTTATTAAACTGATCAATGATATCATTAAAATACTGAATGGAAATCAGAGATTAAAGTTGAGCCGTCGGGGTATTGAGCGTCAACACTAAAATAACATTTGCCAGCAACTCCAGTGACGGGTGAGAAAAGATGGTTATATGACAAGCCATACTTTTGAAAATCCCTGAAAATATTCATGCAACTTTATGTCAGTTGTTTTCATGCAATTATGAAGCCGTTCAGCCTTTATTGAATATTTAAAGTTTGTCCTATTTGTTAAATTTCAGCCTGCATGCATACAGTAACTGTTAACCGATACATTTGGATCTATTTTGGTTTTTAGTTAACCCTTTACCTAACATGAAAAGCAGACGACACTTGCAGAAAAATAATCTTGAATAACTATTTTTTCTTTTTTTGTCTCAAAAACATAGGTTATGACCCCTCATTGGAACGAGCTCGATGAGCTCGTTCCAACGAGGGGTCATAACCTATGTTTTTGAGACAAAAAATGAAAAAATAATGAAAATTAATAGGCGATTTTTGAGAATAGCGCTGGCCGGTTTTGGCCGTTACGTTGGGTAAAGGGTTAAATTCGTATTATAATTTCAGCAGAATGTTCGCGTGCGTTGTTTTCAGTGTCTCGTTACTGACCTCTTCAAGCAAACGCAGAAACTCGTAATATCGCCTCCGGAACCCCACTATTCGACTTTTACGAATATAACAGATTAAAATCGAAATGAATCTAACCGAAGCTTCGACATGTTTTTAAATCGAATCGAATATATTTACAGGTCCCTAGCATTACTTGACCCAGTTACCCACCGACTTACTTCATTTTGCTGAATCTCTTCACTACCGTTGGTTGAAAGTCATTAACCTCTCCACCTTGTTAAAGCTATTTCTTTCTAGAGATCTTAACTGGTTGAGTATTCTTTTCCTCCTTGTGCTAAATTTATTGATGTAGTTTTTGTATATGCCTCTACCTGTAATACATACGTTCACCCACAAGTATTCATATTCTCCCGTTCACCACACTGTTAGATGCTTGCATTCCTCTTCACGAACAGAAAACTTACCCACCCCACCCGCGACAATAATCCACCCCCAGTTCACAGGTATGACCTTACTCTTGTTTTCTTCAGTTCTGATCGCCACTTATCCCCATACTTTCATAAATACGTCCCATGAGTTCCAATGTGTTCTATGTGCCAGTAGGCACATAGAACACATTGGAACTCAGGGGACGAATTGTTAACAGTTCCTATAGTCCCTCTTCACTCTCCGCTCACAACACCATATCATCAGCAAAGAATGACTCTGGGATGCTTGTCTCTCCAACTTTGACCCCGTCTTCGATCTCACCAACTCTTTTCCTAAATTTTTGATATTACACTGCAAACTGAATGGGTGATAACACGCTTCCTTGCTCGAGGCCTGTCTCAATAAGGACCCTTTTGTAGTGCAGTTTCCCAGGGTGAGTTCACTCCGGGCATCTCCGAACAGTGCCTTCATGCTTCCAAATAAGCTACCCCATTATCCGAGGCCATCGAGTTTCTGCAACATTCCCGCCCTCCACACCCGGTTGTATGTTTATTTTCACATCTTGAAAGGCCATAAGCGTCTTTGGCTTATTGACTTTTGTTGATTCTATCATTTGGGTAAGAGTAAATAAGTGATCAGTTACTCTTCTTCCCCTCGGAAACCCATTCTTTAATAATTTCCGAAAACATTCATTAGAAAATTTTGCAGACTAAGTCTCCAGTACTGCAACTAACGGATATTCCCCTGTAATTATCTAAAACTCCCATATCTCCATTTTATGGATAAGAGCCACCCTGTTTTCCTTTCGCTCGTTTGGGACCTTTTTTTCCGATTGCCACATTAAATAGTATCGTAAGATGCTCATATAGTGGATTCCCTCTCTTTAAAACTCATTGGGCATTTCGTCATCACCTGCTGCTTTGTCATTCTTTAACTTGGAGACAGCATTTCTCTGCATACCTAGTCAGATTTTCTTCACTTTCCATTTCACATTCTGGAGGAACTTCTTCACCCCATTTTCTGTCATTTACCCTCACCCAATGTTTTAGCATTTCCACTAAAATGCTGTCCATGGGCTGGTAAAGGGGTGGGGGGGGGGGGGGGGGGGGGTGTTGGATAGTGTGGATTTCCACCCCCTTTGATATTTGAAAGGGGAGACAAAAAGCAATTTTTCAAAGTCAAATTCAACCTGTATTGAAATTATCTTTACAAGAGGAGTTCTCGCGACTAGACACCATCGTATAAACGACTGGTACAATGTATGGTCTGTAGTCTGTACCTCAATGAGGTACAGACTACAGACCATATATTGTACCAATCGTAGTCAACATAAATGTCGATTCATCAACTAAAATAGTCTGATAAATGTCATTTGGATGAAATATTATCACCATAAGAGTTCATGCGATGAATATTGACTGGCTAGTCATACGCCGAGGGTGCTTGGAAATATAACATTCACAAATTTCCTGTTTTGAAACAGGTAACTCAAACCCGTGCATTGCGATAACGGCGAGGTCCGATAAACGCTCAGTTGTCATGCTGCTTCGCAGCCACGTATGGATCCTCCGGACGCAGTATACAAGGAAATGCACACAGAATGCGTCTCCCGTGATTTCAACAAATTTTCGTGGGAGGACCACCCCCTCCCCCCGGTACGAGAGAGCGGATACTCCCCCTCGAGCTCCCCCCCCCCCACACTCGCGCCTGCGGCGCTCGGTTCGTGGCCCCGCCACTCAATTTTCCACACCCCTTTTTTCAGTCCTGGACCCGCCACTGCTGTCCAGGTCATCAGTGCTTTTGCCATCCACTTTAATTCTCTGTACGGTATTGCTTTTGTTAGTTTTATTTACCCATTTCCAAAATTCATTGAAACTGAACTTTCCTCATTATTTTAATGAGACTGCCATTACGCACTTTCCTATATTGATCCTTGGTTATATGAACCATTTTTCTTGTCTCTTCGTATACTTTTTCTTCTAATGACTGTATTATTCATAAACTTAAGTTTTCTACTTCTTCTAAATGCAGCATATTCTCCCTGTGCCCCCCCCCCCCAGCATCTGTTCGACTTCTGACTATTGAATCAGCCAACTCCTGAATGTTATTTCCATTTCACAATATTCTAGCTTTGATTTTAAATTCTCCTCAAAGTGCCCCCCTATTTGCTTCTATTCCCAGTTTTGTGATGCCCTTGACGAGCGCCATGTGTTTGCCTTTCTATTGCACCGACCCAAACTGTTATCAATTTGCGATCACTATCTATCTAAAAAATCCCTTCGTCGTCAATTTCAATGTCTAGAACTTCCCTCCAAAACTCGGGATCGTTCCTTTCCTAGGTCCATTTATCCTTACACTTTGCATCCCTATTCACTTTCTTTAGGCCCAGTTCATTTGTGAATTCCAACAGTTTCCCCCATTTACATTGATTGTTTTCTTGTCTCCACCCACTATACCCTTCTCTCAGCCCCACTGTGTCCATTAAAATATCCTATCTGTATAACACGAAACTCTCTGTTCACCAGTTCTGAGTGTGGCATAAATATCTTTGTTCTACTCAGGCTTGGCTACCCTCGACTGTCAAGAAAACAACCCCACAGCAACGCTTCTGCCTTTCGTCTTGATTTTCGCCCAAACTATGTCGCTTTCTACTGGATTTGTTGTATTTACTTTGGATAGGACTGTGACATCATATGTCCTAACTCCTTCTTTATGTAATACCTCGTCTTGCTTCCCTTTCTCGGACCTTCAGATCGTCCCTCTCCAAACCACCTGTACCACTTGCTTTGATCATCCCGTTAACCCTGTCTAATCCATGTCTCACAAGAACCCCTCCCTGCCCAATGGTTGTGATTTCACTTATTTTCCCACGGAGACCCTGGATTGCCCTAGTCTGACAACACAAAACTTCTCTGAGGTGTCACTCATAACTCTTGGAATGAGTCCTCCTTTTTCTATCCTTCTTACATTTTCGTTCTCCAAATTGCTTTTGCCTTTAATCTCTTTCCATCCACCCTACCTTATGCTGTAAAAGGTCCCATTTTCTGTATACATATAGCTTATTCCTAACCAACACCTCCGTCCCCCCCCCCCTCAGGTTCAAATGAAGAACGTCCATACCATACAAATCCCACCTACCCCAAAATGACCCCCCGTTGTCAAGAGATGGTATTCCCAGTTCCTTGCAACACTCCTTTAATTTTTTATTAACTCTTTAAACCCTGGTAGTATCTTCCAAGTCAGTTCACTGGCAGTAAATGGAAGAGTTCTTATTCATTTTTGAAGGGTAGAACAATTAATATTGTCAACGTGCATCCTTGGGAGCTGCATGTGAAAATATTGATTGCTTTATCCCACACATTCACTTAGAACCTCACCCCACTTAATGAAATTATGAGTAGCATGTTTCAGTGTCGGAAAAGAGGCCCCTCGTGTCCAAAGGGTTAAGACTAATGATCCTTGAAATCCGTTCACCCCTCCACTGATCATCACATGAGCCCTAACACTACCACCCTTTCAGTCCTACTGTATACTTTAGCTATCAAATCCCTGTAAGTATCTATCAGCCAAACTGACCTCCTTTCCCGATGTTGGTAATACCCACGTGCACCTCCACAACTGGATCTGGCCCTGAAACCCCAACACTACCATCCACCCTATCCCTAATATCCTTCTCCCTGGTCCGATAGTCTGACCCGAACAAACAAAGATGAGTTCTGTTCAGACTATCCGAGCCACAGGCCACCTTATCCAGTGCATTTATGTACAGTGTTTTACATGCTTTTTATCATGAAATTATCGCCCTTCTGTTGTAACTGTTTGGAGAGGCCTAACTGTTGCTTGCAACATGAAATTTAATATACAAATGTTACAGGCAGTGCATTACAGGCCTGAAAAATATCGTGGTTATTAAATTAATTTATCTGAGAACTGCCATGACGTTTGGTCTCATTCCGGTAATTTGTGTGCCTGTCACAAGAGAGTTTTTTTTGCTATTTCCTGTAACAGATATTACAATAAACATTGGCTTTTGATGCCAATCGACATGGATCCATCTTACACTCAGTGCGGCTGCACGAGAAAGAAAATTAAATTTACGATTGTACTAAATTTCACTGTATTGGAAAAAGAACTTTCAAAACCTTTGGTCTTCTTATTCCTTAGCTGACTTCCCTAAGCCTCCTTTGCGTCACAAATAGAGTTTGACTTCAGTCAAATGATTTGTCCGTAAATTTACAGTTGTGACGACTGAAGTGTTTGTTTATGTGAATAAGTTTTTTTTGTTTTTAAGTGTACATTTCCATTTTTCTGTTTTGCATACTAACAAATTAAGGTAGTTCGAATCATTGCTAAAACTTACGTTACTCCCTGCAACTGGAATCCAGTTTTCAGATTCAACATTGTAAGTAAAGACTTGATCTCGCAGTTATTACATTGTCAGTTGAATATTTTCCCGTTAATGAGTCGTGGGTTTTCAGTTACATCCCCTTGCAGATTTGAAAACAGGGGTGCGTTCCAGTAGGTATCCACGAGATCTTTCGGTAGGCGCACTGCAAAAACGTGTCTGGAGATCTCCACAACGGATAACTAGAACGAAAATGGAGGTATTTTTGTCACTTGTCGTCGACGAACTCTCAGAAAATGATGAAACGGTGACCTGGTCACAGATATCGGCGCTGATTTACTGAGTGTCATGTACGTTTAACAATATGTCGTTTTCTAAAAAATTAAAGTTTATTTACAATATTGAAAATGTTGCGTTTTTCTCTGTTACTGCTTTCCGTTTCGAATTTTCGTGATATATGAATTCACGCAGAAAAGAAACGCTGGGCAAAATTTTTGATGAATAGTTTGGATTGGTGAATTCATTACAATGATGTAGTCGCAAGGAGGGAGGAGGGGGGGGGGGGTCCCATCTCCACCCCTCCCCCACATTGTTACAACCCTGGTGGCGTTTGGTATTTATTGGTAAGGAGCGAAGTTGCAAACAGGCGAATTTGGGTGACATTCCTTAAACTCTTTATTAAATTGTTTATGCGGGATTTCAAAGTTAAATTTACGTCGCCTGATTGGTGCTGTGTTAATTGCTCTTATTTTTGTACGCACGAATGCTGAATAAATGCTTTGGTGGTTGCGAAAATGACTTTGAACTCATCACACAATAACCCAAGTGTGTTTTTGCGGCCATGATTGATTGCTCTCCTCTCCTCTCCAGCTTCTACCTGCATTTTAGAATGGAGAGACTGGAGATCTCCAGGAGATCTCCACACAGCAATCGGATGCAACCGGAGACCTTCTGGAGCTCTCCCGGAGAGCAAAAAAAACACACCCCAGCAATCAAGTGTTTGCAGATTTCAGGTCTTATTCCCCCACTTGGCACAAGAATCCCGTGATCAAAACCGACACTTCTTCCATAGCGTAATTATATTTTGTTTCTCTACATTTTCCTGTGGGAGTTTTCAATACATTAGAGACTGTATGTTGTGTGGAGACTTTTATTTACAAACCAGCCATTAGAATTACCGATCTATTCGCTGCTATACCTGGTGGTAAGTAATGGCACTGGCAAATTCTTGATTATCAAAAGCAAGAAGAAAAAAAAATTAATAAAATAAAAAAAAAAAAAATAAAAAATAAAAAAAATTGAAAAAGTGGATAAATTGAAGTTTTGTGTTCTTTCATCATTATGTTTGATACATAGTATATCCCTATTCACCTCTTTAACTGGTTGAGGGCTAGATTATTTTTGGTGTTCTGAGTCTGTTATTCGAAATCTGTATTATAACAAATTATTGGAGAGTGCCCATAGGCACTCTCCAATAATGAGTAATAGAACAACTTTATATACACCTGGAACTTAATTAAGCACCCTCTGTTTTTTCGCAGTGGTGTTAACAGAAACTGTCATTACTTTCATGCTCTCTTTCAGACAGCCAAGAGTAATTGTTTGCGGAAAGAATGGTCTATTGACAAATGAAAGACAACACAACGATGAAAATATACAGTATTTTAATGGCGCTAATTACACATATCTGTCACTAATGCTTTTGATGGAAAAATGTTCTCTCGACAAGTATGGTGCTGGAACGGCCCATGATGAAGCAATGCCGGTAATTACTGACAAAAAATGTAACTTGCGATCTCCTAAACACAATAGCAGTTTCTGACGTCAGTAACGAGTGTATCCACCACGTGCTCGGATGACAGTCTGAGCCCTTCTCCTAATAATTGTAGCCTACTGATACTGTTCAGAGACAACTGCTGCCACTCCTCATGCAATGCAGCTTCCAAATCGGCCAAATTCTGTGCAGGTGGATGCCTTGCTTACACACGACGTCCAAGAAAGTCCCAGATGTGTTCTAAGGGATTCAAATCGGGGTCCATTGCAAGCCAAGATAGTGTTGTAATAGCGTTGTTCTGAAGGAATGCTCTCACAGCATGGGAATGATGTGGCCTTGCATTGTCGTCCATGAATACAGGGCGAGTAGCCAGCGGGTGGTTGTCAAAATGAAGCACGACAACTGGATTGAGAATGTTCCGGATGTACTGATGAGCATTGAGATTCCCACGTACAGTCACCATTTCTAGTTTACAATCACGAGAGAGGCATCCCCAGATCATTACTAATCCTCTACCATAAGGAACAGTAGGCCTGATGTTCCTGGGCACGTAAGCAGTATTTCTATGCCTCCACACTCTCATGCGACCATCTGTGACGTGAAGCAGGAACCTACTCTCGTCTGGCCAATGGACTCTCTTCCACGTCCTGAGATTCCAATATTGTCGTGCCATACACCACACCTAAGGTTTCTTTGATGCTGATCGGACAGAGCTGGACACTTGATGACCCTTCTGGACCACATATCCAGTGCTTTGAGACGGTTTCGGACAGTGTTGTTGCACAAATGCCTGTTGGAGAGCCAAACACGTTTCAAAACCCCACTTGAAGTAAAGGGTTCACGCCTATTGAGGCGTGCCAGACTCCGAGCTTCCCGATGAGACGTCTTTTGGGGTTGTCCAGGCCTCGATGGGTCCTTAACATCGTTGGTTTGTTGATACTTTCGGACAAGTCTACTGATGACAGAATGACTATAGCCAAGTTGCCTTCCAATAGCGTTGTATGACATGCCTGTTGCATTGATGCCAACGATTTTCCATCTTAGTGCCTCTGACAGTCTCCTCCTTTCCATGTCAACATTTATTGATAAGATAAATGACAAATTTTCTTGTTTTATACCAAGATATTGCATGTGGATGATAGTGTTCTTTGTGACATTCGTGGGAAGCATGCTTCACGTGGACGAGGGGACGTCTTTGGGGTACGCTATCAACCAGAAACATCATGTTTCTCTAGATGAAATGTACTGCAAGACATAGCAATCATTAAAACAGTATCTTCACTCTCATGAAACATTTCTTGAAGTGCTTTATTAAGTTCCAGGTGTATACAAACAACATATTATTTGCGTTGGATTGACTATGAAACAGGAGCAAGGAAAACATAGATTTTTGCTGTGGTACCCTCATTATTTTTGAAAGCCCCGATAGTGGCTTCTAGCACTCACCAGTTATTCGAATCTAGGGCATTAGTGCAAATTTCAAACTAGATGCTCTAAAGAGCCTGTAATCGCTCACCTGGAACTACATATAGAAATGTGATCTCCCATAGGCTTTCCATGATAATTATGAACTGCAATTGTGGCCATGTTTGCAACATTACATCAACATTACATGAGGATCATTGATTGGTAGAAGATGTCCCAGTCCTCAATCATGTGAAGTTTCAAAACATTTGACTTTGTCGTTTCAGAGGGGAAGATTTTTGCAAAATCCATCAATCAGAATCAGAGAATGTCTCTGGCGGCCATATTTTCCAACCGCCGGAAACAAAAAGAAGATAGTTTGTAGAGGGCTTCCCATAAACCATTCTTGCGAAGTTTGGTTCACGTCGGCTCAGTAGTTCCAGAGAAGAAGGCGAAAATGTGATTTCCCATAGGGCTTCTATAGTAACTATGGGCCGCAATTGTGGCCATGTTTGCAATACGATCAACATTAAGTGCGGATCATTGGTAGAAGGTGTCACAGTCATCAACCATGCAAAGAAGTTTTAAAACATTTGGCACTGTGGTTTCAGAGAAGATTTTTCAAAATCCACCAATCAGAATCAAAAAATGCTTCTGCCAGACATGTTTTTCGATGCACGGTAACAAAATGAGAAGCTTTTGTAGAGGACCTGCCATAGGCTATCCCTGCCAGGTTTGGTTCACATCAACTAAGTAGTTCCAGAGAAGAAGATGAAAATGTGATTTCCAAGTGGGTTTCTATAGCAACTATAAGCTACAATTGCGGCCATGTTTACAACCAAATCAACATTAATTGAGGATCGTTGGTAGAGGGGATCCCAGTCATCATTTATGTGAAGTATCAAAACATTTGGCCTGGCAGTTTCAGAGGAGAACATTTTTCAAAATCCACCAACCAGAATCAAAGAATGCCCCTGGGGGCCACGTTTTTCAACCCACAGGAACAAAATAACAATCGTTTGTAGAGGACCTACCATAGACCATTCCTGCCAAGTTTGGTTCATGTCAGCTCAGTAGTTCCAGAGGAGAAGATGAAAATGTGATTTCCCATAGGGTTTCTATAGTAAATATAAGCCACAATTGCAGCCATTTTTGCAACCCGATCAACATTAAATGACGACCGTTGGTGGAGGGTGTCTCAGTCATCAACCATACAAAGTGTCAAAACATTTGGCCCTGTGGTTTGAGAGGAGAAGATTTTTCAAAATCCACCAATCAGAATCAAAATATGCTTCTGGCAGCCATGTTTGTCAATGTACGGTAACAAAAATGGTGAGCATTTGTAGAAGACCTCCCATAGACTATCCCTGCCAGGTGTGGTGTACGTCGGCTCAGTAGTTTCAGAGAAGAAGATGAACATGTGATTTCCCATAGGGTTTCTATAGTAACAATAAGCCGCAATTGTGGCCATGTGTACAACCCGATGAACATTAAATGGGGATTGTTGGTAGAGGGGGTCACAGTCATCATGTATGTGTCAAAAAATTTGGCCTGGCAGTTACAGAGGAGAAGATTTTTGAAAATCCGCCAACCAGAATCAAAGAATGCCTCTTTCGTCCACGGTTTTCAACCCACGGGAACAAAATGAGGATCGTCTGTAAGGACCTCCTACAGACCATTCCTGTCAAGTTTGGTTCACGTCGCCTCAGTAGTTCCAGAGAAGAAGATGAAAATGTGAAACGTTTACGGACGCCGAGTGATGTGAAAAGCTCACATGGTCTTTTAGGCCAGGTGAGCTAAAAATGATCAAAAATGTTTGGACGACTCCTTAACTCTTAACCCAACATAACGGCCAAAACCGGCCAGCGCTATTCTCAAAAATCGCCAGTTAATTTTCATTATTTTTTTCATTTTTTGTCTCAAAAACATAGGTTATGACCCTCATTGGAACGAGCTCGTCGAGCTCGTTCCAATGAGGGGTCATAACCTATGTTTTTGAGACAAAAAATGAAAAAAATAAGTTATTCAGGAATTTTTTTTGCAAGTGTCGTCTGCTTTTCATGTTAGGTAAAGGGTTAACTCTTAACCCGCTGAGTATTTTCAAAATATTTTTACCAAATCTTATTATGGCTGCTATGAATCAGCCATGGCTAGGTTTGATGAAAAAGTCATCAAAATTTATCTCAAGAAATATTTATATTTATTTATTGATGTTTAAGGTCACATATTTATATCTCAAGAAATCATTTGTCAAAAAGTCAATTCAGTTTACGAGGGTGTATTTGGTTGAATGTGCCCAACCTATTGATTATACTTACTTCATTGGCAAGAGATTTTATGGCCCGGGTAGGAATATTCATCAGCAGCGTCCAAGGAGTTACGTGCGGGTTCGATACGCATAAACAAATTCGTAACTTGTAAAATGGACGCCTCCAATAAAACTAACAAGGATAAATATGACATATCAACATGTTTTTTATTTGTTACCTTGTGATTTAGTAAACTTTATGAATTGATTGGCATATTTAAGTTTTTTCAAAAGTCGATGTCTGAAATGGGTTCGATATTGATAAACGACTGTATATGTTTTTTTTACAGGTGGGAAGTCGACTGGTTGTACAGGTAGGGGCTTTGATAATGATATTACTTGGTTGTCTTGGAAAGGTTGGAGCACTGTTCGTGACAATTCCAGAACCAGTGGTTGGCGGTGTTTTCATTGTTATGTTTGGTATGGATGAGATCACTACATTTATATTATTCTTTAAATTATGCTTTGTCTCGTATCCGACAGAAGTTCTTTGGGTAAACAGCACGAAACTGTTAACGGGAACATCGTTGGGTAAATATTACAGGATACAAGATTGTGTTCCGGAAGTTTTTCCTCCCGGATAAATGGGAGCAACATTAACTCTTAGAAGCCGGGAGTTGTGTTTTCTTGCCTGTGATGTAATACGGCAGGTAATCTGGCTGTGACGGTTCGGCTATCTTTCGGCTGGGGGAGAATTAAACACTGAGCAGATGCTCTAGTCAAGTATCGTCTGCCTGGCAAAGGGTGCATCCAGCATCCAAGGTATATTGAGAGCGTGCAACATCCAGGTATAAGCGAACGCGAAACAACGGGGGTATATGGTTTCAATGGAAGCTTTTCGCATCCGTTCGCCTCATCATTATAAAACTCGAACCAAAAATCCCCAAATAGCAGCGGGGGGGGGGGGGGGGGGGGGGGGGGGGGGATCAGGCAAAAAATTACGGATACAAGGTGGAAATTTTTCCATTTTCAATTTTTGGGAGCCTCCACCCCCGGAATGCAAATTTTTGCCAGTCATGTCTTGGACACCCACCCCTCCCGCACAGTTTTTCCTCAAAGACAATTGGGACCCCCCCCCCCAATTTATAAAATCTGTTTAACGAAGTATTCAAATTACCTAAATCCAAAAAAAAAAAAAAAATAAATATATAAATAAATACTTTTCCCAAACATGAAAGGTGCCGCAAACCAACTTGTCCGATATCCCAGCCCTGCTCTTGGGCATCCAAGGCATTCATAGCCACAGATGGCCCCAAAACAATCTCTCTGCATATAAAGCCACAACGGAAATGCAGCATCAGACCCCCAGGTAACCACTGGAACCCGCCTCCACCAACTGAATTGCAGATACACACCCATTCATGTTCCAAGCAACACAACCCTTACCCCGATGTACAACATGTCTATGCTGTTCAGACACCAGTCGAATCCCACCACCAAGAAGCCCTGCCCAAAATATATTGTTCCACCTGGATATCTTCAACTGTCCACAAGAAATAGTTGTTTTTCATTTCAATACTTTTCGGTTAAATGTTTAGTTTGTACAGCTGGTCTGAGAGAGACCTCATACTGAAGTTCTTTGACCAATGCCAGGGTGGCTTGTCTGGGATGAATTGCCTTTTATTTATTTTTTTATGTTAGTGTCACTAGAATCATATTTACCTTGAAATTATACACATTTTCCACAATCAAGATTTTTTTTCTATTAATATTTCCAATTATTCCATACATGGAAGCACACTAGACCAATAGCATGAGGCACCTTGGGGCTTACAGAAGATTCAAATAATAGGAGCTACAAAGCACTAATAAGAGGCAGACTGCCTTAGTAGAAATATAAAGGAGTGAAAATCATGACCAAATAGCTGGGAATCACTTTTTTGTTTTGCCAGTTTTTGCAAGACCCAGAACAGGACCAACACCCTAATGAAGTGTAAAATATGGGGTAAAATTCTAACATGGAGCCCTCAACACATTATCAATGCTCTATTCTGTTCTAAGTTATGAATCTGAGCAGTTAAATTCACTTTGGTTGCAATTACTTGTCTGTAAAATGATATTTGGCAAAAAATTGCATGACACCGGCAAAAACTGCACTTTGGGGCTTGGACCCAACCACCCACCCGGACCTTGTATCCTGGCATTTTTGGCGACCCCCCCCCCCCCCCCACCCTGAAAATAGTCACAAATATCATCAGATTTCCAACAATACAGTCATAAAAATAAAATAAGAGCAAATAATTTGTCCCCTGAGTACCAATGTGTTCTATGTGCCAGTATGCCAGTAGGCACATAGAACACATTGGAACTCATGGGACGATGCATGTACGTCAACAAAATACTGTTTACTCGTTTCCTTAACGACCCAAGGGATGTAACTCTATCTGTTGTCTTCTGCGATTATAAAAACAAAATTATTATCACGAATTTGGTCCAAATGATTGTAGAGCTGATAAATGTGTCCACAAAGTTATTTCCATCATGTTTGTATTGTGTTTCAAACGGGACAAAAACGTTATCTCCGCCAACATGTATGGTATATGGGGATTTAATACCTGGATGTCTCATTTAAACACCTCGCCTGCGGTTCGGTGTTTAAAAACCGACATTCAGGTATTAAATCTCCATGTATCATACATGTTGGCGGAGATAACTTATAATAACCGAAACTGGTCGGAAACGTTGGTTTATTTTTACTACGTTAAAGAATTACTTCCGTTTAACAAAGCAGTTCTTTAAAATAATAATAATACACAAACATTTCCGTGTGCACGACGACTGAATTATTATATACTTATAACGAACACTTTCATACCTTCATACAAAGGGCATTTTTGCATAATGAAAATTGTGATTTCGCCAAGTGGTCAACATTGTTTTCAGAGAAAATATCGAGCAACCAACAATGTTTTGTACACACAACAAAAATGTTCGACACATGGTAATGGTAGGCCTCCCCTGACACCGTTCTAACTTCGAGCCCTCTCGCATGGAAATGGGCTCGCAAACAGCATTTCTTAAGGCTAATAAAAGAACACAGAGTCGATGTCCCGTGTTAAAACAGACCTCTCGTTGACAGATCCAAGGTGTTTTTGGCAAGAGCGGGTTGCTAAGTGTAGAAAATCCACAAACATTAATGTTTGTATGACCGGGGAACTTTTTCGAGCGTGGACCGCGGGTAATTTACATCAGGGATGAGACTCAAGTGATTATCAGTCTGGTAACTTATGACGGTAGCCCTTTCCAATAAATACAAATCACTGCTCTCGGGATGTCGCCGCATTAACTGGTAGAGTGCTGGAACCCATATTTGGGCTTTACTCTGAGGTGAAGGTACTGCAACTTGAAGGCTTCATACTTAATGGATGTGCTTCGTATTATCTTTGAAGTAATATTATTTAGTCTGAAGGGACTTGTCTTGTTACAATTTATGGGAGAGTGCCTGTAGGTACTCTCCCATAAACTGTAACAAGGCAAAGACATGAGAACAAATTATGGTGGCCAAAAATAATTCAGCACTCTACCAGTTAATGCCACGGAGGAGTAGATGTTTATTGGACGTAGAGCGCTGACCAGTGGAGGGTCATGACATGATGACGATGCTTTTAATGATGGGCCTGGGCTTCTAAATTGCAGGGGAATTTCTCTTTCTGGAACTAACACGTTCCTGCAGATTGCAGTTGTTATCTACGAGACACCACATAGCGCCACGCTTCAAATCAATTGCTTTCAACGGAAATGAACTATTGCGCATTGGTTGTGAGGGGAAGAGGGCAAGAGGCAAGACTTCAATGGGCTGTCGGTTACTCTGGGCTTCCTCATTGACGTTTTATGGGTTGCCTTGTAGCTGCAGGAAACAGACCTAAACAAAACGAACTCCTAAACGCCGTTGGTTTAGGCCGAGCGTCGAATGGTGATTTTGACTCCGTCAGGACGGGACAATCCAAATGGGGAACCTGGTCGGACTGTTGTTCTATTAAAGAAATGTGAAGCGCCTTGTATAGGGATCAGCTTTCATTGTTCCGTTTGGCAGTGAAAAAACATCCATAAGCTTAACCTGGACTTGCAAAGGTGCTAATTTACAGCAGGCTTGTTAAGGCATGTCCCTACAATGGCATGCAGCTGAGTTAACAAGCTCTATTTAGGAAACTTGTCTGTACAACGTCTGGCTGGCGTGTCGTGAAAAAAAACAACGAGAGAAAGAGAGAAAAAGACCCTCCAACCCCCCCCCCACCCCCCCCCCCCCAAAAAAAAACGAACTCCAAAATGCTCTTTAAATTATAACGCAAATCGTTTCAAGTTCTTTTTGAAGCTTACAACGTTTAAACTTATTTAGCTGTACTGTATGCTGGGGAAGTGTCCACCAACCATGTATGGGATAATGTCCGCCCGGGGGAAATGTCCGTTGGTACATCGTAATACAATCCAGCTATACTTATCAGGTAGTCAGAGGGTGGTGATGCCCCTACCCAACACACCCAATTCCGGTTCAAAACTTTAATAGTAGGAAAACACCAATAAATAAATAAATAAATAAATAAATAAATAAATAAACATGCAAATTTTGCGTGTCAATGAACACGGCGGGCTGCTTGTCTGCGGGCTTGTTGAAAGGTTGGGGATACAGTCCAATAACCCCTCTCACCTTTAATCTACTTGCGGATGATCATACAAAAACAGTTAACAAAATGTATATACTGTATCAGTTTAGAAAATGGTGCATACTTTTTTTTCCAGGTATGATTTTGGCTGTGGGTATTTCAAACTTACAGTTTGTGGACATGAATTCAACCAGAAATTTGTTCATCATTGGACTATCCATCTTATTCGGGCTTGGGTTTCCATTCTGGTTGCAAAAACCCGGTAATGCATCCTCTGTGTCAGTAGGTAAGGACTCGGTGTTTAGTTCATTATCTGTCGACTAAAGTGAATTTTTTGATTTGATTGGTTGATAGATACGTGATATGAGACCATATTCATTGAAACCCACGATACGTCCGCCCAGCCACTGACAAATTTCCCATACCCAGTGGAATCCTCGTTCCGAAATATACAAATTGTCGATATCCCGTAGAAGACGCGTCATTCCAGTTTTACAGTGTACATGTATTATATTTTAATTTTTTATCTCCAAAATATAGCTCATGACCCCTTATTGGAATGAGCTTTTCGCGTACCCTCCAATGTGGGGTTCATAAGCTATGTTTTTGAGACAAAAAAGAAAAAAAGAAAATTCAATAATTTTTTATACTAGTCATATCGGCATATTTTCACAAAAACTCTTTTGCACAAAAATTCCACAGAAACCTGTATGGCTCAACAATGGAAGATAAAAGATCTCTTGCTGTGTGTGTTCACACATGAAATAGATTGTACTTCTAAAACGGAAAGTCAATAGATAAATTCGTTACCCCGTGTCTGATCACGTGGTACGGGTTTTTACCTACCCGAAGCCAGCCGTATCCCATTCGGCCTTCGGCCTCATGGGATACGGCTGGCTTCGGGTAGGTAAAAACCCCGTACCACGTGATCAGACACGGGGGTAACTAATAATATACCTTTCATTGGCACCAGGCTTGGCAATATTAGTCCCACTTTCTCTTTATCAAACGTGACGTACCGTTGCTAGGTGACTTTCTCTTGGTGCTCGGACTTCCTCCACTCTCAAAAAACTGTCCTTAACGATATGACACGGGCTGTTGAAAGTGTTGATGAACACCAATGAACGAACAAACACATTTAATGTAACGGCCATATCGGACTTGTTCTATTCACAAAAGTCACTATTCAAGTCCCCTGTGGGACATAGAACATTCTAGCACTCAGCCGACGATATGTGTGTGCCTGTCTGATATTCGATAGTGCCTAAGCCGCAGCAAAATCAGTCTTTTTTTATTGTTTACTTTCTGTGTTGCTTAATGCGATATTTTTTTGTAATGTCATACCATTTGTACACTTTGGTCGCTCAATCAAGTATTCTATTCTATTCAATGAGTTGATCATACAACTGGAGGTCTGAAGTAACCGGGGGCGCGGTGGCTCAGTTGGTAGAGGTGCAGGCTGCAAGCCGAGAGGTCCTCGGTTCGAATCCCACCTGCGGCAACCGTGTTGTGTCCTTGGGCAAGACACTTCACCCCGATTGCCTACACGGGGGCACGATGACCCTGTGTACTGAGGCGTACTGCACGTCGATGGTGCGCATGTCTTCAACCAATCTAACCCTGCCTGTGCTGCGGTGCAGAGTTCAGAGTTACGATGTTGGAGAGCTGGCAGCTGCTCGTCGTTGCTCGGTGGTTCTCTCCGGGTACTCCGGCTTTCTCCACCCGTAAAACTCACGGTCACGATTAGCCATTGTGCATAAGTATGGGACCTTAAACACCAATAAATAAATGAATGTCTGAAGTAACCAATTCCAGCTGTTCGGGATTCAGCATGACCAGTTCGGAGTACCGGTAATGTACGTGTTAATTAAATTTGAAGTCATGTCAAAACTATTATACGTATATTTTTTTTATCCACAAATAAATTTTCAAGAGATCTTGAGTTTTTTTTTAAACTTATAAACCTGACTGGCTAATATTCCAACTGCATTATCACGGTATGACTTCGACGAAGGTTCGACAAAGGCATGCCTTGATGCTGCAGCTGGGATATTTTATCAGTAAGGACTTGAGTCATCATAGTCGAGACAAATCATGTTTACACCCTCCCCCAATCGGCCATTTTAGGCGACGCTCCTGAACCAAAGTGGAAGAAATAAATGCGGTTCGTTCTGAAAAACGTGTATTCCACGAAGTTCCATTAAGTTTTTACACAGCACAACCAGAGGACGGCATTCGCAAAAAAAAAAAAAAAAAAAAAAGAAGAAAAAAAAAAATGAAAAAACAAAAAACAATTTTCTCTTTTTCGCCTTAAAAGCTTATCAACCCCATTGGCGAGTTCCTTCCACTGAAGGGCTATATGCAATGTTGTGGAGGAACAAAATGTAAAAGAAAATGGCGATTTTTATGAATAGCGCATGCGAGACCTTGCCTTTACCTTAGTCAGTATTTATTTATTTATTTTATATATTAATATTTTGTGAAGGGTTAATCGTGTACTGGTTAATAGAATACCCATACTAATCGCATAACGTGGCTGAATATTAAAAACATCCATCATGTAACATAACTTTCCCATATTAAGTGCATTTAAGTTATTGAGTGAATGTTTTGTCGTCTGAGGTTTGATCCTTCACAAACTTATTGAGATGGTTTCAAAATGTCTTACAGTATGTGGAGAGTGGATTGTAACTAAATCACCCGCAGAGTGGAGTTATCACCCTTGCTACAACTTTCAAATTTTATATATATCGACAAAAAAACACAAACAATGTTTCAGCCAATGGACCTCCGGGTTTAACCCGGAGGTCCATTGGCTGAAACTTTGCTGGTGCTGGTTATGCTTTGGAACAAATTTGAAATTATTGCTCGGGTGGATTCTCCACTCTACGGGTGATATAGTGATAATACACTCTCCACGTACTGTACGTTTACAGACCGTCTAGGCATAAGAACTTGCAATGTAAGCATTCAACACTTTCAACGCAGATTTCTTGCATGATGTTGCCGCATACAATTCCAGTTAAAACGATTGGGCGAATAATGTTTGCATTTGATGTGAGATTTTGTCACAGTTTACTCTTAACCCACGCGTGGGCAGTGATGTCCACGCATGCATGATTAAATTCCAAGATAGCAGTTAGATAGGCTTATTATTCAATAAAACTAAAAGTAAAGAAATGCAGCTGTTGTTTCTAAAACAGTACACGTTTCCAGGAATCCTGTTTGTTGAGGTCAATGACAGTCGCCACCGAAACTAGCCGTTCAAACTTCTAAACCAGAATTTATTACAGTACAGTCGCCATGCACTGGTGGTAATCCACACGTAGGCAGTGATGTCCACGCATGCGTTTACCAGGTAATACAAATCGCCATCAGCAAAATTTTAATTAATGAAGCACCGGGTTGTACCCGGTGCTTCATTAATCAAATTTTTGATGACTATTCCTGTAATTATTGTTTGGAATCTAATATTATTACGTCCATGGAAAAATTGCCCATCGGTGAAAGTGACCAGTCCACGGAGCCCGTACCGTACAGTCCTGTAGGGCTGATGGATTAAATCGCTACTGACCCTCCCCTACTCTTGGTTATCCATTATGATATTTGCTAACCAAACATTGAATATTCTTTTACGACAAAATGTATGTTTTTCATTTTAAAGGGTTAATCGTTGACCTTTTTTTTAACAAAGCAAAGTCCGGGTCGAGGATTGCAGGGGATCCTTGTAACATGGAAATAGTTTGTACTCTGTTGGAACACTTATCTCCTATGATTGTTTGATGAGAAAGTGTTGCTAGATGCTGGTGGATGAATATTAATATACTACCACACATGTCTTTTGGGGGGGAGAGAGAGAGAGAGAGAGAGAGAGAGAGAGAGAGAGTTGAAATGCGACATAAAGATGAGCCTGAATTTGAGGATTACTGAGATGACCGATTTCTCGGGGTGAGGTGAGAATTGCTGTTCAAATTGAAATCGAGGTCGCTGGAGCTAAAGGAGAGAACTGGATTAGGAGTGCCAATCGTGTAGGGAAGGGGGGTCAACGCCATCAAATTGTTGTCCTCTTGGGCAGTAGTAGAACAGAGTACTATTGCCGAAACATGTCATTCTAAAGGTCCCAAATGGGCAATAAAACGGAAATGGGCGGTGGCTAATTTGGTGATATGTGCATAGCCGCCCCACCCCGAAATTAGTCACGACAGTCGGTGATGCCGTCGCAAAAACTTTCAGTACGACATTGCCAATTTCTCATGCTAATTCCGGTGATTGTAGAGTTCTAGTCTGAATAGCTAACAGAAACATCGGGCCTCCTAAGTAAGTAACAGCTACTTAGACAGTCGGTCTTGTTCTCTCCCTTGCAGCAAGAGGACTGTGATTCAAAAACCTCTCGATCTTTTGGACATCTTCGCAAGTCTTCTTTTGCTTATTGTGTGATCATGAACATAAAGAATATACTCATAGTAGCTTCGTATACCAAATATTCACCACGAGTGGTGAAGTGGTGTTAACCGCGAGCCTTTGGCGCGCGGTTAACACCACTTCACCAGCAGTGGTGAACATTTGGTACACCAAGCTACTTTGGGTATATTTTATTTATACCATGACTGTCAGACTAATAAGTGTTTAAATGTTCAATAAATCAATATGCACACCTGCAATTCTTTTTTTGTTTACATGAGCACTGGTGGACGGTACTTCCGCTGGCGATTTTATAGCCTTGACGAAATAAAAAACGAAATGCGCAAATTACGGGGACTTTTTTATTTTAATAACATAATAACAAACTATTTCGAGTTGTGGATTCTTTATTAACATGAGACAGCGTGTGTTTGTTAATTTTTGGTACCTTAAGAGGTAAACTTATTTAAAAACGTAATAAATAATTACCGGTTTCATTTCACTCTTCACGAGGCGACGAGTGATGAATTTAGGCAAGTTTGCATTCAAGGCGAGGTCACCAAAGGTGAACTTGGATATAGTTCCACTGTAGGTGTAAATTTTTACTACTGAAATCCCATTGCTGACTTTTTCACCACGGTTGGTGTGTGAAGCTAAAATTTATGTCATAGGTTTTTTATATATAGTAGAATAGGTAATCATGGTTTAAAAACGTGTTAGTTGGTCTGTTCATTCACGATTGAACATTCTGGAATTAAGGTTATCTCCCTCTAAAACGTAAATTGCAAAGCGCTGTACATGAGAATGTAGCCCTCGATCGCTCGGACAGTTCCCTTGTTTTTCCCACTTGCAGTGAGTGGACTGAACTTCAAGGACATCTTGCTCTTGTGGACCTTTTCATAGACGTTACTTCCCTCCATCTTGGTAGTTATGCAGTGGAATATCAAGTTCTACAAACTTCATGAATAGATAATATTGAAGGGGTTCCAATGCTGTTTTAGGTAGATTTTGATTGTTCGCATATTGTGATCGGACCCGGAACATACATGAATGGAAGAAAATGGTGCAATCATTAACCCCTTAACTATCTTAACGGCCAAAAACGGTCGGCGCTGTTCACAAAAAAAAGAATTCAATTTTCATTATTTTTTTTGTCTCAACGAGCTCGTCCCAATGAGGGGTCATAAGCTATGTTTTTGACGCAAAAAAATGAAAACAACAATTGTTTGCAAGTGTCGTCTGCCTTTTGTGTTAAGTAAGGGGTAACTCGATTAATTAAGTTAACCAAAATCCACCTAGCTGCTAAATATAAAAACTGTCATGGTTTTATTTTTAGTACACGCCTGTTCTATGAAATCCCCATCTACAGCAACAATAAACCATGCGGAAAATAAAAATCTGTTCCGCACATATGTGCAGAACGGAAATCGTTGACGGACTTTTTTTTTATAAAGAATCGGAAATTTCACTGGAATTTTCTACAAATCGTGCACCGCCATTACAATTTGAATCGCTAACGATAGCTAAAATCGTCCCCTGAGTTCCAATGTGTTCTATGTGCCAGTAGGCACATAGAACACATTGGACTCAGGGGACGAAATAGCAACACGGGTTCCCCTCCAATATTTGGTTGGCGATGAAATGTGTTCTTTTTGTTGATAGTTGTCAAATGAATTGCTGAGTGTCCTTCTAATAATTGCTTTTAGAGATGTGAAGGCGTGTAATAAACACAGAACGACAAGCGCGCGTAAATGGGTTAATCAATATGGCACTTGTGCCATCACGGAAGGATAAAGCTCGAGGCCTGCTATTCCTATCCTCGTGCCATGTCGATTAACCCATTCACGCGCGTGTGTCGCTCTGTGTATTTATTATTTCTTCAATCCTAAAGTAGTTCTTTATTTTTTTACAGGCCACGAGACTGTTGATCAAATCATCTATGTATTATTGAGTACAAGTATGTTTGTTGGTGGATTCGTAGCATTCATCTTGGATATTACAATACCAGGTATGTATTCATTATTCAAAAAATTCAATAAGAGATGGAATGGCCAGAGAAAGTTTCCAGGGAATACTGCTTAAAGGACCCTTTTATGACCGCAGAATCTTTTGGGGTGGAAATTCTTAAATTTCTCCCACCGGGCCAAACAATTGCTGGTCCTTCACTGAACTGTCCGAAGCAACCATTTTACAGCCGGTTAACTATTTTACAGCCGGTTAACTATTTTACATCCCGCTGTAAGAATTTGGGGGATTTCGTTCCCTAAAGAAGCAAAATCCCCCATCGAGAGATTAACTGAGGCCTCAAGACGAGTGTACCAAAGTTTGGAAATCATGACATTAATAACTGAAATTAGTTTTTGCAATGCAATGCCAATTGCAGACCTGGACATAACACATAAACGGTCATTTAGGTTATGTGGGGGTTACTTTAGTAGGCGAGCGAACTACAGATAACGACAGAATAATACAACAAAAATCCGGCATTTTTGTCAGTCAGACTTGGCAATCGTTTGGAACTAACTCGACGTAAAGGTTGCGCATTGCATCCGCATATGAACAGAGTGGCATGCCGTTTACACCCTCGAATTTTCGCCAAAATGAATAGCAACAACTAACGCGAGATCTCGCCAAAGCGAGATCTCGCGGTAATTGTTGCTGTTTGCTCTGGTGGAAATTAATTCTGTTAAAAAGAAAACCGCATGACTAGCGTATATATAGAATTTATAGAATATACCCACAGTAGCTTGGTGTACCAAATGTTCACCTCGAGTGGTGAAGTGGTGTTAACTGCGAGCCCTTTATACCGTGATCGCCAGATTATTAAGAGTCGCTATTATTTTTTCGCGATTTTACTGAACAGCAGACGTACACACGTGAGAATGTGCTTTTGTTTACATGAGCATCGGCAGGCGGTACTTCCGCTGTCAATTTTATCACCGAAACGAAATGGAAAAAGAAACTGAGCCTTTTTCGTTTTAATAACAGACTATTTCGAATTTTGGATGCTTTATTAACATGAGACTATGTATGTTTGTTAATTTTTGGCATCTTATGAGGTAAACCCATTTAAAAACGTAATAAATAATTCTAAAATGTGAATAAAAAGAAATTCCACACGACAATTTTCGCCAGATTGTATCTGTTTACATTCCATAATTTATAGAACTACGCGGCGTAATCATAAAACTACTACTAGGATGAGTCTCCATTCGTAATTATGTAGTAAACACACATGTCTAATATAGTATTGGTAATTTCCTTAAAGATTATGTCAAATCTAGCCACGATTTAGTTTAACTCTTAACCCGCTGAGTATTTTCAAAATATTTTTCTTCAAATCTAGTCATGGCTGCTGTCAAGCAGCCATGACTAGATTAGATGAAAAATTCATTTAAATTGAATTCTAGATAGCATTGGTCAAAGGGAACGCAGTGGCTCAGTGCTTACGGTATTCGACTTCAAACCGAAAAGTCCATGATTGGATCCCCGCCCGGAGTAACTGCGCTGTGTCCCTGCGAAAGGCACTTAATCCCGATTGTCCACGTGGGGGCAAGGTGGCCCTGTGTACCAAGGTGGACTGCATGTCGATTGTGCACATTTCTTAACCAATGCTAACCCTGCATGGGTGGAGTTTGTACGTTGAGAAGTTTGGCAGTTGCTCGCCGTTGCTGCGTGATTCTCTCCGGGTACTCCGGCTTCCTCCACCCGTAAAACTGACCGACACAAGGTGACCCTGGCTGTCGAAAGTGTCGTTAAACCCTAATAAATAAACAAAAAATAAATCAATAAATCGTTGGTCAAAAAGTCAGTTCAGTTTACATGAGAATAATTTAGTTAAATGAGTCCAAATAATATTTATTTCAGTGGCAAGAGATTTTGTGTCCTGGGCAGGAATATCCACCCGCAGCATGCAAAGAGTTAAAGAAAATGAATAATAATGATAGTTTTATGATACAATTAACCCATTTGAATACTCTCAAATCGTATAACTGATTGCTTAATCTTGAAGAATGACTGGAAAAATGGAATAGTAGACATGCCCCTCCTCACCCCGCCCCGTTCCACCACTTCTGCTTTCACCACGTCTCTGGTTAGGAGTGAATATAGTCAAAATAAATATTTTATCCACAAAATGAGAAATTGAATTGTTCGTGCGACAGAATTTATTAACTCTTTATTGCTCATTACCGTGATTGTATGAAAGCCTGCAGTTGACAAATTTTTTTGATTATTCCATTTCAAATCATCATGGCATTTTTAAAGTTTTAAAACAGTCGATTGATTCGGGTCGTCATATTCCAACGAGTTAATGAGACCAGATCAAGGAATGTACACACTAACATTTTTTCGACCACATTTTGAGATTTTTAAATGGGGTGGTGCCTCTAGTGTGGGCCTTCCTGCTCAACAGACATAAATACTGACTACAATCCAACAAATATGCAGACTGAAATACAACGTTACTCAGGGGCGTGCTGTACGCCCGCCGTGGACTGGTCACTTTCCACGGCTAGGCAATATTTCCACGAACGCATTAATATTAGATTCCGAACACTAATTATTGAATAATCATCAAACATTAGTAGTATGTCAGGGGCTTTTGGGGCAGCATTGGCCGGACCTCGGTGCCGGACCTCGGAAGTGACGTCATGTCACGTGATCCAGTGGCGCCATGTTGTGTTTTCATGGTAACCCGCGTGGGCGGCCATGTTGTGACGTCATCCCCATAGTGATACGTGGTGTGAGTACGCATGCGCAGCGTGTGTTGTTAGAGTGATACGTGTTTTCGTCGTCCATTTTGTATACTGGAGGTCGCCATCTTGGTTTCTATGGTAGCACGTGATTGTTATGTGACCTAAAGGGTTCTTATAGGACAGGGGTATATTCAGAGGGTGTGTTCGATTGAATCGGAGTATCACGAATTACCACGAACAACCCGAAAAGTTGTATTATTTCGAATTCTTTCAGAATTCTCTGCTTCTATCTATATGTGCAATAATTTTCGTCTACCTGACCATGTTCCTTTGTTCTGGAGTATACTCTAGTAGCGTAGAAGAGCCTATTAGTAGGAACAGCTTTGCGTATTATTACTATATTTAGCTATTCTGGTATATTCTTGTTAGTTCTGACCCTATTCCAAGTACTCTTGTTGTTTCATTTATCTAGATCATTTATGTAAATTATAACTAACCAATCATGAATAGAATTACGTTAGCCTTCTTGCTTGATTTCCCATAACCTGTACTTAATCGTACAGAGTTATCTCCCTTATTACATCAAAGTTGTATCCGATTCTCATCTTCTCTATATCTAATGGCAATATCCCCGGGCACCCCAATTTCGGCACCCCTTTTTTGAAAAACAAATGACCTTCGGCAGGCCTTTTTTGTCATATGTGCTTATGTGAAAAGGCACAATGCGACACAATGTGCCCTAGCACATAGGCACATGCTTTATGTGCCGATATGTGCTTATGTGAAAAGGCACAATGTGACACAATGTGCCCTAGCACATAGGCACATACGGGTATTTGAGGATACCTATGGCCTGGTATTGTATTATTTGAGGATACCTACCTAGGATACCTTCTAGAGAATCCCTTTTTTGTCATATGTGCTTATGTGAAAAAGCACAATGTGCCCTAGCACATAAGCACATGCTTTATGTGCCGATATGTGCTTATGTGAAAAGGCACAATGTGACACAATGTGCCCTAGCACATAGGCACTTACGGGTATTTGAGGATACCTATGGCCTGGTATTGTATTATTCGAGGATACCTATCTAGGATACCTTCTGGAGAATCCCTTTTTTGTCATATGCGCTTATGTGAAAAAGCACAATGTAACAGAATGTGCCCTAGCACATAAGCACATGCTTTATGTGCCGATATGTGCTTATGTGAAAAAGCACAATGTGACACAATGTGCCCTAGCACACAGGCACATACGACCAAAAAGGGATTCCATAGCCACAGGTGTTTTCCAAAGGGATTCTTAAAAAGAGATTCCGTAAAATGGGATTCCTATACGACTCCGTAAAATGGGATTCCGTGTTTTAACATCGACACTCGAGGGTATGGGAAGGGATTGATAACACCCAATTCAACAACTACAACAAGAACCTGAACAGAGACAACCAACAACTACAAAACAACTAAGGTACAGAACGAAGATCCAACTTAACCAAGATTGAAGCGAACATAACAAATTGAAAGACGGCCACATTAGTCGGATTGATCGAACTAGTTGGACAGACTGAACAGATCTGCTCAAATACAGTCAAGATGAAAGGGAATAAGATCGAAGTGAACAAAACAAATTGACGAAAATCGACTGATCTGATTGGACACAGCCTCCAAACTTTATCACAGTGTTTGGAATGAACTACAACCCCCATATGTAACACAGTGTTAACCCTCTTGAACTGTTTGAATGAACTGTAACCCTCATATATAACCCAATGTTAACCCTCTTGAACTGAACAAAACTGAATGAACCCTTTGAAGCCAATACATTGTTTAACTATAACCTCTAAATATAACCCAGTGTAAAATCTTTGAACTGAGTGAACTATATTTTTTAACCATAACGTAAATGAAGGTATTAACACCCTTTGAACTATTTTGAATTGAATGAATTTTTGAACTGCAACCCATTGAACTGAATTCTTCTAACAGGGAAGGGGAATACCCTCGAGTGTCGATGTTAAAACACGGGATCCCACTTTACGGAGTCGGATAGGAATCCCATGTTACGGAATCCCTTTTTAAGAATCCCTTTGGAAAACACCTGTGGCTATGGAATCCCTTTTTGGTCGTATGTGCCTATGTGCTAGGGCACATTGTGTCACATTGTGCCTTTTCACACAAGCAAATATCGGCACATAAAGCACGTGCTTATGTGCTAGGACACATTGTGTCACATTGTGCTTTTTCACATAAGCACACATGACAAAAAAGGGATTCTCCAGAAGGTATCCTAGATAGGTATCCTCGAATAATACAATACCAGGCCATAGGTATCCTCAAATACCCGTATGTGCCTATGTATGTGCTAGGGTACATTGTGTCACATTGTGCCTTTTCAGATAAGCACATACGACAAAAATGGAGTGCCGAAGGTAATATTTTTTCAAAAAAGGGGTGCCGAAATTGGAGTGCCCGGGGATATTGCCATTGGATACAGAGGTGATGAGAATCGGATACAATTCTGTTGTAATAAGGGAGATAACTCTGTACGATTAAGTACAGGTTATGGGAAATCAAGCAATCTGATTGGTTAGTTATAATTTACATAAATGATCTACATAAATGAAACAACAAGAGTACTTGGAATAGGGCCAGACTAACAAGAATAGACGAGAATAGCTAAATGTAGTAATAATAAGCAAAGCTGTTCCAGCTAATAGGTACTTCTACGCTACTAGAGTATACTCCAGAACAAAGGAACATGGTAAGGTAGACGAAAATTATTGCATATACAGATAGAAGCAGAGGATTCTGAAAGAATTCGAAATAATACAACTTTTCGGGTTGTTTGTGGTAATTCGTGATACTCAGATTCAATCGAACACACCCTCCGAATATACCCCTGTCCTATAAGAACCCTGTAGGTCACATAACAATCACGTGCTACCATAGAAACCAAGATGGCGACCTCCAGTATACAAAATGGACGACGGAAACACGTTTCACCCTAACAACACGCGCTGTGCATGCGCACTAACACCAGGTATCACTATGGGGATGACGTCACAACATGGCCACTCACGCGTGTTACCATGACAATACAAAATGGCGCCACTAGATCACGTGACATGACGTCACTTGCGAGGTCCGGCACCGAGGTCCGGCCAATGTTGCCCCAAAAGCCCCTGACATACTACTAACATTTAATTAATGAAGCCCCGGGTCCAACTCGGTGCCTCATTAATTAAAATTTTGCTGCTGATGATTTTTATTACCTGCTAAACGCAGGCCTGCCGATGCGTGGATCACAACCAGACCACGGCGGATGTATTGTGTAAAGCATTTGGAACTGGCACAAAGGAAATTAATTATGGAATATTTGTCGAGATTGTTCAGCGCAACGGCACTCGAGATTTTTTTTTATTTTGCGTTGTAGCGTCACGCGAACCTGGTTTGAGAAAGGCATGATATAGAGTTTGAATAATTGGGAATCTTGTTTTCCGACTAGCCAGAATTGATGAGAAACATACAGCGACATTGAGAAGCTATTTGTAAAAGTCGTATAATAATAAATATTCTTGCTGATAAATGTTATTTGGAGGTACGTGATAATTTTGGTTTATTTTTACATCCCTTCACAGGAACAGACGAAGAACGAGGTGTGAAGAAATGGAGAATAGCAGAAAGCACATCATCCAGCTCTGATACAGAAAATATGAAGATATATGATCTACCGTTGATACAATCATTTTTGAATAGACTCCCCGGTATAAAATATCTTCCATTCTGTCCCCCTTTTACTGGTTTCTGTAACTGTGGGAGAGAAAAAGAAAGACACTTGGGTGTGGCACAGAATGCTCAATGTGACAACCCAGCATTTCAAGAAGATGATACAAGCACTCATTTATGAACCTATAGTTAAAACTTTGTCAGTATTTTATAAATTTCTGTATTGTACGAGTTAAATAAATTTTATCATTAACCACAAAATAATTTTTTTGTGCAGACACATTTTCTCTCGCTCCGGGTTCTAAGGGTAGATCACGACTCGACTTCGACTCGTCGTGATCTGCCCTAAGAACCCGGAGCTCGACTCGGATACATATTTTGTACATCCACATAATGGTAATAATCTCTATGTATCATCTGCGAACATATATACTGCTAGTTTGGCCCATGGTATTGCCGTTGAATAAGCCCAAAAGAAGTCCCCCAAACAAGAGTGTGCATCAGAAATTATGACACCTCTTTACGGGCGATTACATGGATATGATTCGAGAAAATCAAGAAGTTCACGAACATTACACGTACTGTTCAATTTATAGACTAAGCCTTAGAGCCACATCTGGTCAAAAGCTTTGCTTACATCACAGAATATCATCCTTACGACTTTACCTTCATCAAATGCACATCTGAATGCGTCCTGGATATCCGTCAGCTGAACTACAATGGAGTCACTCCGAGTAAAACCGGACTTGGGATAACGAAGTGTTCTACTTTCCTCCAAAAGAAATCACACAAGTTGTTAAATATGCATCTCTCGAAAACTTTTCCATGATAACCAAGTAATAATATCGGTCAGTAGTTCGAAAGGAAATGAGAACGTTCTTTTTTTCATGAATAGAATTACGTTAGCCTTCTTCTAGTGTGCATGAAAATATGATTGTCCGAACATAGGCCTAGTATTAAACAATATGGCGAGTGATTTCCTTCGGTGAAGATGTGCATTCTTTGAAAATACGGACCTTGGGCTTTGGACCATTCAGAGATTTAAGTGAGTTATTTGACTTAAATGACGGTCTGGTGTTGTTAAGTGTTGGGCGTTCCTGAAAGGACCGCACAGGAAGTCACGCGTGTTTCCCGGATTTATTTATGTATTCATTTATTGGGTTTAACGACATTTTCGACAGCCACGGTCATCTCGTTTCGGATTGCTTTACAGTAGGAGGAAGCTGGAGTGCCTGGAGAGAACAACCGAACAAGGACAATCATCTGCTAGACTCCCCAACGTGCCGACGTCCCAACTTCACACAAGAAGGGTTAGCATTGGTTGAAGAAAAGTACGCGCAGTATGCCTTAGTACACAGCGCTACCGTGCCCCCCTGTTTCATGGACAGCCGCGCTACTGTAAAAAGCGAGTAAAAGCTGCGGCTTTCTATGCGTGTAAGGAGATAATCTTATTTTGGTGCAGTATGTCCTCGATTTCCGTGTGTTTGTTTCCTGAAAGTGTTTTCAGATTTTTCCACAAAACGATCAGTAAGTGGCCGGGCCATTTAGCATGCTATCTATTTTGTAAGACATTTTCTTTCCACATGCTAAAAATTAGATTATTACGTCCATCACAATTGCACCATGGTACAACCACGTTCGGTATTTGAAACTTTTGAAAATCGTTTTCCTAAACTTCATTACAACCGTAGAGGGGCAGTGATATCAAGTCAGGTAAAGTAGAAATTCATAGAAAAGGACCCACTACTTCTTCGCACGATGAAAATTTACTGAGTCACTGCCTGCAATTAGGTCAAGAGATGTTACCGAAGATTCCGTAAAGTGAGTTGGTTCAGACACAGACTGGTTAAGATTAACTTACCTCTGTTGACTGAAAACAAGTTGTCATTAAACTCACCAGCCAAATCTATATTCGGGACATAATAATCTTTGGATTTCAGAATAGATACTGTGATCATGTCCAGAATTCGCCGCAGTTGTACTTATATTTCATCCCATAAGTTCTGGAGTGACCTTGATCCAATGTCTGGTCTAATTATAAAAGGAACACCGGTGTGACAGGAATGATAGGCCGTAGGAACGTTAGTCCCTCTGGACTATTATTCCGCGGAATTATAGTCCTAGGTCTAACATTTCTAGGAATAGTAGTCGGCGGACTACTATTCCTAGAAATGTTAGACCTAGGACTATAATTCCGCGGAATAATAGTCCAGAGGGACTAATTTTCCTACGGACTATCATTCCTGTCACACCGGCCTTGGAGTAGATGACAATGTCTCCTCCCCTAGTTGGGCGATCTTTATGTAAGACTTCTTGGAAACCACTTATCTGGATTTTGAACTTATCATTCGTGGACCCAGGTCATGTTTCCGTAAACGCACGTATATTGTGTTCGTACATTTTGCATTCTACGTGGTCCATTTTGGTTCCCAACTTTGAATATTCATGTGAACAATTTTCCACCTCTCTGAACAGTCTTCCCAATTTGGAGGGTTATGTTTGTCTACTTATTCATTCCCGAGTGCAAGATTCAATTCGAAGTCACCAGATAAGTACAAAAGCTAAATTAGTACTCAGGTGAAAACGAGATATGACACAAGGTGCGGGACCACGAACACTATTAAAAGAAGCAAGGATATGTTTCGTCCATTACAGGTAGTTTGCGCAACATAACGTTTGCAGGTATACTAAAAAGCTTGATAATAACTCTATTAGATGAGTGACGTGAATAAACACCAGTTTCATGAATCAGAGTTAACATAATAGTGACTCTTTTAGCCTGATACTATGTCACGATATCTAAAGCAACACATAAAACTGCCTAAGAACATTACAGAGAATTTCTCCTCACTCTCGATTTTTGTTTTACCACAGAACAGGCTGAGTTCCAAGTTGCTGATCTGTCGGAACCTTTCATTGCAGAGCTTCTCAGATATCACTTTTCTATTTAAATAGCTATAAAACTAAAATGCTCTCCATCAAAAATGTTAACCCTAAAGGAAATTTATTATTTATTTATTTATTTATTTATTTATTTATTTATTTATTTATTTATTGGTGTTTAAGGGCACACACTTCTGCACAATGACTAATCATGAACACAACATGGAGATAAAACCAAGTCTAATCAATCGTTTATACCCATGTTGCCCATTTTAGAGGACTTCCGCCCAAGCATTGTTGACTGGGTCCTATTTTACCAGTAAAACAGAGCTTATTTACCACAGTAAACAAGCACTGCTTCACTTCTCGGGGTTCTCCACGGGGAAACCCTAAAGGAAAGCATACCCACCATATATGGGATAATGATAACGCAAACTACGCGGGCATCATGTGGAGCTGGGCGCCTTTGACTGGCCAAAATCCACTCTTGATAAGAGTGTAGAGCAGACAAGTTCTGGACTAGTGAAACTTTTGTCAACACTGGTCGCTAAGAACATACCTGACAACCTGACCACATCGCGCCCTGGTGGGCTAACAAGGATTCACAACGACAAACTCTTACAGGTAAGGCAACACTGGCGTCGTAGCGATAAAGCGAAACGTCAAAATACACCAAATGCCCAAGCCGCTCTAAGATGAAAAGGAAGGAATTACACCCATTCCGTTAAGAATTATTGTCTTAAAAGGTCGAATTCTAAAATATGGAAAAACACATTTTATAGTTTAGTTTTTACGAATGCGAATGCAAATCAAATCAATCTGCACTCGAGTACAACAGTTAGACAGTGACATCAGACTTGGCCTAAGCCGAAATTTGAACAAATATTTTGCATCAACAGCATGCATAAATACTCATCAAGGCATCCCCTCTAGCTATTATCTCTGAAGGACGATACTTGAAGTTAGAAGACTTACAGAGGATGACGTCAGTGCAAAGCTGAACTCTCTCAAATGTATCAAAGCCATTGGCTTCGATAAGATTAGCCCAAATGTGTCTGAAAACTGCTAAGATAACTTAATATTTAGCGTATTCGTCTTGCACTACTACTTCTCTAGCGAATGGATAATAGAAATGTGTCGAGTTTTCTAAAAGTGTGTCTTTGTGAAGGTTTTCGAGCTTCTTGAAGCCAACAATCTGCCCTTCAAATTCCAGTCAAATTTCACTCCAAATGATTCAACTATCTATGGACTGAGGTATGTGAATCACAAGCAATTCATCAAACCTTTTATCAGAAAAAATAATAATTCTAAATAATGTACACAAACTCCATTTTCTTCCTTTTGAGAAAACAAATTACTACGAATTTCGAATATAGTATTGTACTTTGTGCTGTACCGGAAAATTCCATGCATGACCTGATAGCTAGACCTAGATTTATGAGAACTGCATGCTTTTGTTGAAAAAGTCTGTAAATTATCGCCTTCAAATTAATTTTATTTAATCACAGCGGGTATTGTAATCCAAATGATATAATGAAAGATAAGGGTGTTCTTGCCCAGTAAACATTGTGGTTTCGTCAAATGGTCGGCGGGACATGTCCGCAAGTGACCTTTTAGGACCAGGGCACTGCATTCGGATAACGAGTTAGTAACCCGCGCAGAGTCTACGGTATCTAAATGCAACTAGCAATCATATGGAGAAGACTTCTGAAGGCATTTGGAGGTAAATCTTCACATTTTTTCGACGCCGAAAACGAAGAAGCGCGTGTGGCGAGAATGATCGCGCAGCTTTCACGTGGGAGATCGCCTGGTGGTATAACTCTCTACCTGCTGAGTATTTTATAGATATTTTTCATCAAATCTAGTCATGGCTGCTTTAAAGCAGCCATGGCTAGATTTAATAAAAAATAAATCTAAATGTAACATAAGAAATCATTGGTGAAACAGTTAACCCACAAATGTACATGTATAAATTTCAGTTTTGTTTCTTTGTTTACTCATATGTTTACTTTTTCTTTAATTTTTGTTCCAGTGGTGATGACCATCAGTGCGCTCTAAGGAAAAGGCTGCTCAAAAACCCAAACCGCCAATTTCTATCACCGAAATACCCGCTGACTGATGAATTTAGGTTTTCACATTCGCGTAGTATTAAATATGGAGATTGACATAACCCAGTACCGACAGTCAGTGGTATTTTCTACAACGTACTTAATTCAATGAAACAAGACCACATTCATCAAACTTATGCAACACTCCATCTTAAAATCCGTCCACTTATATTCCATCTCTCGCCATCTATAATTGTTATTATGATGTTGATTGTTATTCTCTGTGGTGATGTCCATCCAAACCCCGGTCCAGCTCATACGGGCTCTGCCATTACCGATCAAAATACAATTTCAATTCTAAACTATAATATCCGTAGCATCCGTCATAAACTGCATAAGCTAGTAGATGAGATCGATGACTTTGACATTATTTGCTTTACAGAAACTCACTTGGATAATGACTTCAATATTGGTAATATACTGACCCCAAACTATTCGGTCCCCATTATACATAACAGAAACCAGTACGGCGGGGGTATTGCGGTGTATTTTGCAGATCACATCACCTTCAAACAAATTGAAGACCTATCGTTTGATGATGATATTCTCTGGTTTGAAGTGGGCAACAAACACAAATTCATCCTTTGTGTCACATACAGATCGGAGAGGGAATCGAGTGTAAATTACTGGCCTAACTTGCAGGAAAAAATAGAATTAGCCTTGGAAATAAATCCATCAGTTGTTTTAACTGGCAATATAAACTCTGACCTACTCGTGGACCTACTCGTGGAACGGAGTACGCTACAGTCTCTTATAACACTATTCAATTTGAAGAATGTTACATCTGAGCCCACTCGAATAGGAAAGACATCTCGACCCCTACTTGACCCTATAATTGTTAGTGACACAGTTGCGATAGCTCACTCGGGCACGCTGGAATTAGGTTTATCCGACCATCTTGAAGTATACACTCATGTAGTCTGTGCATACCCTATTCAATCAACTGTCACCCGGGAGGTCTGGAATTACAAAAAAGGTAATTTTATAAAATTGAATAACTTATAAACGAGGCAGAATGGGAGAAACTAATTTGCAGTGAGGAGAACATTAATGATGCTCTGTCAAACTTTGTTTCTACGTTTTTGGAACTTGCAGAAAAATGTATTCCACATACAAAAGTTATAATTAGGAAGTCTGATAAGACGTGGTTTGATAGCGCTATAAGAAGTACTATTCGCCTTCGTGATCGACAGCGTAAATTAGCTCTGAAAGGCAATAACCCAAACACATTGGCGAAATATAAAACTACCCGAAACAAAGTTAACAATATGAAAAAAATTGCCAAGGAACAATACTTGGAAAAAATAGATACCTCAATATCAGAAAACAAGGACCAACGGCAATTTTGGCATATTGTTAAGATGTTTCAAAACAACTTTGCTTCCGATCCAGGAATACCGACGCTGAAAACTGATTCAGGTAACACACTTTTTGAAACCGACTTCGAAAAAGCAAATATTTTAAACGAGGCATTTATTCAAAATAGTATGTTGAACTCGAATAGCAAACAACTACCTACTACCGGTATCTCGGGTCCCTTGCTCCGCTGGTTTCACAGCTATCTAAAAGACAGAAAACAGAGGGTAAAAATAAATGGTTACAATTCCAACTATAAGAAAGTCAAGGCTGGAGTTCCACAGGGGTCGGTCCTAGGCCCGTTCCTCTTTCTCATATATATAAATGACATCGTCGACAAAATTGACTCAGTTACTCGCATGTTTGCCGATGACACGTGTCTGACAGAATCGTCCAATGACCCATGTAACGTCGAAGCAAAAATGAACGAGGAACTCAAAAAAGTAAACGAATGGGCTAACACATGGCTTGTTTCGTTTAATGCAAAAAAGACGAAAGCAATCCTATTCACACTTAAGAAAAATATCTCGTCATTAAATATTTTGTTTAATGGCGAAACAATTGATTTTTGTAATTCTCACAAACATTTGGGTTAAACCTTGGAATCAAACCTGTCTTGGCCAGATCACATTGATAACATTTGTAAAACGGCTTCCTCGAGATTGTCCCAACTAAGAAAATTGAAGTATACTTTTAACAGAAAAATTCTTGAAAAAATATATCATGCATTCATATTACCGATTTTGGAATATGGTAGTTCTGTATGGATCGGCGCTCCTCAGTATCAAATAAATCGTGTTGAAGATATTCACTACGAGGCAGCACGAATAGTGAGCGGGTTGACAAGATCTTGTTGGAAGTTGGTTGGAGTAGTCTGGAAAACAGGCGCTTGGTTCACAAAATGTGTAACTTTTACAAAATTCTCACTGGGAATGCTCCGAACTTCCTCCACGAACTTTTACCATCTCGTGTCGCCGACATATCCCAATACAATTTACGAAACGCATCTGATTTTGTCCCTTATTTATGTCGAACGGAACTCTTCAAGCGATCATTTTTCCCTTCGTGTATTGAAGTGTGGAACACCCTACCGGAGGTTGTCCTAAACAGTCTTTCGCTTGGGGAACTCAAAAAGTCCATCTCACCTCCCTTGTTTAAGCCTCCAACATATTTTTAACCGGTATAAGGAAATACAATATTATTCACTCAAAATTACGAACTGGATGTAGTGACCTTAATGGTGACAAATTCCGCAACTACATCTCAGATTGTCCATTTTGCTTCTGTAACGATGGCGTTGAGGATGCAGAACATTATTTCTTCCTGTGTTCTTTGAATTCTGATATTCGCTGTATCCTCATAGATGATTTGGTTACAATACAGTGTTTTCGTGCAAACAGCGTAAAATGTAAAAAAGTGACACATGACTTTTTTTCTCTCAACCAGTTGGGATGGGTTAATTGTAATGCTGATAGATTAGGCAAAGAGCATTGAAATTTGAAAAAAAGATATTTAAAATATTAGACAGTATTTTTTCTTTAATTTAAACCCATAATTACATATATTTTTATCGACTTTGTAGAAAGTTTAGGTTACAATAGCGTTTTCGTGCAAACAGCGCCTCTAGTGGTTGACACCCAACCTTTAAAGGAGGATAAAAGTTCCTGGAATTATCCGATTGGTGGAAAATGAACTGAGCTTTGTAAGTGTGAATAAAATTTTTAAAGTGCATGTTTTGGAAAAGATATAAAATATTGGTGACTATTGTCTTCTGAAATGTGTGAGAGAAGATTAAAATTGGCTGGAGTAGGTAAAAATATGTCTATTTCATTCAGTGCGAAACTGGACGGGATTATAGGAAGCTCCAAATTTAAAGGCAAAATTCACGTGGCGACTGTTACGACCCGTAATGTAATAAATGCCCATAATGTAATACCTACCCATAATGTAATACAAAAACGACCCATAATGTAATACGAACCCATAATGTAATAAAAAACGACCCATAATGTAATAAATGTAATAACGTGTAATAAATGTTAGGTACCCATAATGTAATAAAATTTTTAGAAAATTAGATGCAAATTACACTTTTCCAGGCCCGTAATGTAATAAAATTCTAAGTTTGATTTTTGTTTTTTCTCTTTACTCCAGCAGTGCGTTCGGCTACTTATGACACATCCTACGCCTTCATCAATGCTGCCAATGGCCCCTATGCCGTACACAGCCAACATGTGTGGGTGTGTTGGGATTATGATGGAGAGTATTCCGGGAACAGGGGCGGGTATACTCTGCTCTGAGTGGCAGGCATTATCTCTCTTCTATTTGTACCACCCGCGCAAACGTCTTCCTCAATAGCCTCTACTGCCCTGCCACAACCATATATGTCTACCTTACCAGACATTCAGTAATTTTGATTCCAGGATGGTCATTTATAACTGCAATCATCATATTCGACCGGCTGTTCACTTGCACAAAAGTAATGTGGGTAGCAGGTTCCTACTGTTAATAAATGCAAGTAACTCTGGCCAAAGTTGCTGGGGCAAAGGGTGGAGTGGGTGCCGTGGGATTTGGGTGCACCAAGACTGGATAGTGGCGGGGGGGGGGGGGGGGTAGTGTGGGATACAAGGAAAAGATGGAACAGAAGCAAGACGTTGAGTCAAGCGGCGCAGAGGAATATCGGGAGGCGATATGGTGGGTATACTGGTATTGGGATAGGGAATATCCTATAGCTACATAGCTAGACACGAGGAGTAACATGGGCGTATCCGTTTGACCGGGTGTGTGACCTTGACCATCAAACCGGAAACCTTGAACCTGTGTATCGGCTCCTGCTGGGCGATTGTCCTGAAACTTGGTGTGTGGTTCGGGCGCCCAACAATTTCGCCACACCCGATGCCCGTCATGTGTGACCTTGATATTCAAACCGTTGACCTTGAACCTGTATCTCGGTTCATGCTGGGCCGATTTTCGTGAAACTTGGTATGTGGGAGTAGTTCAGGACGCTCAATATATATATATATATATATATATATATATATATATATATATATATATATATATATATATATATATATATATATATATATAATATATATATATATATATATATATATATATATATATATATATATATATATATATATATAGAGAGAGAGAGAGAGAGAGAGAGAGAGAGAGAGCCCCGAACTACCCCACATACCAAGTTTCACGCAAATCGGCCCAACATGAGCCGAGATATAGGTTCAAGGTCAACGGTGTGAATATCAATCAAGGTCACACATGACGGGCATCGGGTGTGGCAAAATTGTTGGGCGCCCGAACCAAACACCAAGTTTCATAAAAATCGGCCCATACACAGGTTCAAGGTCACCGGATTGATGGTCAAGGTCACACCTCATGGTCAAACGGATATGTCCATGTTACACCTGGTGTTTAGCTACGTATGTCGCTTGAGTGTAGCCTAGGAGAAGATGGCACAGTAGCGGGGATGAACACGCGAATAGTCGATGTGATAGAGTATGCGGTTGGCAGGAAGTTCCTGCCAACCGCCAGGAACTGTCAGGAAATGTAGGTGATTCAAGTGGTAGTCCCCAGAGCTCAGAAAATGCTGCGGAATGCTTTTCCAATCAACATAATCTCAAGAACCACCAAAACTACTCTCTATTATAGATCTGCATTCGTCCTGTGCATACTATGAGTGATGCCACACCACTGGTGAAATTTATTTGAGAATGCAATCCCCTGAGCTCAATACAAAGAGGTTGCTTTGTACAACCAAGTGATGTGCACATTAACTCGACTCAGTTGCTGGTCACAGCCACAGGTGAACATGACATACTCTTAACCAATCTTCTCGCAAAGGTGGCCTGCGTGGATGATAGCACAGGCCCGTCGGAACGAAATTTATATTGGGGGGGGGGGGGGGGGCTGATATTGCTAATTTGGGTGAACTGGCTGATACTAAATGGGTATGCGGTATCCAGATGCCGAAGGCATCTGGCGCGAGTGCTGAAGGCACGAGCTTTTTGAGGGGGGGGGGGGGGAGGGGGAGGGGAGGGGGTTTTACTCCACGAGAAATTTTTTTGAACAGGACAATCAAAGGAAGCATTCTGGTAGCTTTTGAATTGCTCAAAACGTTTGCACATCAACATATGCAGGTGCATGTTATACATTCAGTGATACGTTCATAATTCTAATCCAGGGGCATAATAAGCTAATTTTATTTGGGGGGGAGGGGGGGGTAAGACCTATATTCCCATGACGTGACGCGTCATCCGAGCAGTGAGTGGGGGGTGAACACGAGAGGGGGGTATCCTCCATCTCGTTGGTGGGGGGTTCGGGGGCCTCCCCCGGGAAAATTTTCGAATTTAAGATGTAAAAACATGCATTCTGGTTGATTCTGAGCAAATAAATCGTATATTCCTATGACGCGAAGCGTCATCCGAAACCGCGAAGAGGCAAGTTGGAGTGAGATCGAGAGGGGGTACCTCCCCGTCTCGTTGGTGGGGGTCCGGGAATTTTTTTAATTTAAGATGTATAAATATGCATTCTGAGTGATTCTGAGCAAATACATCGTCAATAAGGAAATACGTCAGCTCTCTGATCAATTCAGCGTGATTTCCGAGCAGAATGACAGGAATAGTGAAAATGCAATGAATTACCCTGGTTGGTTGGGGTTTAACATCGCTTTCCACAATTAGGCGAAAACACGACTGTCAGTTTTATTCGTAGAAGAAAGCCCACATGGAACCCACTCAATCCGTAATCATTAACAGCAATGTCGGAATATGGTAAGCAGTGGGCATCCCGTGTGGAGAAACCACCAACCCAGCCCCCCCCCCCCCCTTTCCAGGTTCCTACGCCACTGTTCTAATATGAGTTAAATAATGTAATGTCCAGTTATACTCAGATTACATCGGTTTCTCCCATCGTGGATAACCTAACGACGAAATATGAGCAAATTATTGGGGGGGCTGCAGCCCCCCCCCCCCAGCCCCCCCGGTTCCGACGGGCCTGTAGCAGTCTACAAGGTGTTTAACTTGCTTCGGTTCATATCAATTGAGCGTGTTCAATCTGTGGTGTGTTGAGGTTTTAGAAAAATAACACTGAGAGGAGTTGAAACCATTTCACTCAGGGCTGTCACTATTGAAACTGATACAATTTTTATGGAAAATGTAAGGTCTTTCTTGCATGTGCGAAGTGCAAACTATTTGACTGGAAAGCATTTGATAATATTACTTGACACATGTGATCACAGGACCGGGAATATGATGTGGTCGTTATTAAGTGTGGTCCTGGGCTCGGGCTCATTGGTTTCAAGGTGCGGAGGGTGCGACATGAACTTATAGTAGTACAGTACAGGGAAATTACTAATTTGTTTAGGTAGTGAAAATTGGAGAGACAGAGGATAGATTGTACGCTTAATTTGGAGCAAAGTAGCCTAATCCAAATCCCATCGAGCTATAGGATATCCCCCATTCCAATACCGGTACACTCACCATATCGCCTCCCGATATTCCTCTGCGCCGGTTGACTCAACGTCTTGCTTCTGTTCTATCTTTTCCTTGTGTCCCACACTATACGCCCCCCCCCCCCCACTATCCGGTTATTGTGCACCCAAACCTCACTGCACCCCACTACACCCTCTGCCTCAGCAACTTTGGCCAGAATTGCTTGCACTTATTAACAGTATAGGAACCTGCTACCCGCATTGCTTTTATGCAAGTGAACAGCCGGTCGAATATGATGATTGCAGTTATAAATGATCATCCTGGAATCAAAATTATTGAATGTCTTGTAAGGTAGACCTATATGATTGTGGCAGGGCAGTAGAGGCTATCGAGGAAGTCGTTTGCGTGGGTGGTACAAATGGATGAGGGATAATGCCTGTCACTCATAGCAGAGTATACCCGCCCCAGGTCCCGGAATACTCTCTATCGTAATCCCAACACACCCACACATGTTGGCTGTGTACGGCATAGGGGCCATTGGCAGCATTAATGAAGGCGCAGGATGTGTCTTAAGTAGCCGAACGCACTGCTGGAGTAAAGAGAAAAAACAAAAATCAAACTTAGAATTTTATTACATTACGGGCCTGGAAAAGTGTAATTTGTATCTAATTTTTTAAAATTTTTATTACATTATGGGTACCTAACATTTATTACACGTTATTACATTTATTACATTATGGGTCGTTTTTTATTACATTATGGGTTCGTATTACATTATGGGTCGTTTTTGTATTACATTATGGGTAGGTATTACATTATGGGCATTTATTACATTACGGGTCGTAACAGGCGACCTATATTTTTTTTCAGTATCTTTTTTCATGAGATGATAAACTAAATGGATAGATGGTTGTTTTTGCCCAAATCAGCTTGATGAGATGGGGAGAGGAGGAAAGATTAGTACTGTCGTCAATGGAAAAAAAAAAACACTGTATTGTAACCATTTGTCGAAACTTACGCCCAACTGGAATTCATTGGATTTAATTTTATATGGCAGCCCATCATTACCCGAAAGCAGCAATGTATTAGTTTTCTTATCTGTTCAAAAATTTATTCGTGACTCGCATAGATTTGATGTACAGTTGGTGAATTAGCTGCGCCTCTCAGCAAGTCTGAGTGTCCCAAGGTTATACAGATGATCTGACTTCCACTGTGGGTGTCCTCTCGCAGTGGGACTTGACAATCAATCTGTGTGAGGACAACACGGTGGATGTTAGGTTAGTACGGACGTGGAATGAGCACGCAAATATTAACTGGCCTCATCATGTTCTGTAGGGGGGAGGGGGGGGGGGTCATCATCACTGGAATTTCTGTTGTATACTGCTCTTTTTTTTTGTTTGTCTTCTTTGATTTCAATCTGCTTTTGCCTGTTTTTCTATCTAGTCTCTCTCTTTCTCTCTCTCTCTCTCTCTCGCTCTCTCTCTCTCTCCCCCCAATCTCCCCCCCTCTCTCTCTCTCACTCCCTCTCTATTCTCTCTTTCTTTATTTCTCTCTATCTCGTTTGAGTTAACTTCTTTTGTGTATAATGTTTACATATTGTTATATTTTGTTCTGCCTTTTGTAATCTATTAGTCTTTGTACAGGATCGGAGGGTTTTCTAAGTGGTCAGCACTTGTCCTCCAATCCTGATTTGCATTGTTGAATGGCAAATAAAAATATGTTTAATCTAATCATTGGTGAAAAATCCATTCCACTTACAGGGAGACAATATGATTAAATATGCACAAATTATACTAATTTCAGAGACAAGAGCAACTCTGTGCTGGGCAGGAATATCCGCCAGCAGCATGCAAAGAGTTAAAGCACAACAGGGACCTAAGTTGGTTCAGTGGACTGGGTTGTTTCCCTTACAACAAAAGAAACTTGTTATCAAATTATAAATCTGCAGCATTATCTTCAGGATAACTGATTAATGCTCCAGCTTTACAGAAAATTCACAGCTGTTGAGCTTGCCTATAATATGGCATGGCGAACCTTGGTGTCTTTGATAGGAGTGACAATGGGGCCTAGGGTCGCCATGTTGCATATTTCACTCTGCAGTATAAACCAACCACTGGATTATAGTTTGTTAAAATAAGGAGATGTGCAGTGTATGTGTGTATGCGTGTGTGTGGATGGGGCAAATGTTGATCAAAGTCTATGTTGGAGGAATACCTCCAAAAATTTCTGTTTTTAGGGTTTAACCCTGCAGTGATATTATCTACAAACAGCATTCGTAATTGGGTAGGAAAACCCAACACTGCGGGATTGTACAAGTATATAACCCCTCAATGGGGCGCTCTACCGACGAAACTATAACACCACCACAATGAATTAGGTAAAAGAAATAGCACGGCGCAGCTCTCTCACTGCGTCCGTGTATATAAAGAAATGGGTTTCCAAGGCCCTGAATGAACTTGAATTTGATTTTCCAAAACAGAAGCTCCTTGAAACTGCTTGGAAACTGCGTTGCTGACTTCCACTACTGGTCCTCCTAAGAGGGCGTTTATTGGATACTAAAGAAACTCCCTTAAAAAAAACTCAAAAAATGAAGAAAATGACTGAAATCGAACTACGAATGGCCTTCTGATTTGAACCTCTTTGCTAAGACTAATGACTGGATCAAGACTTTTAATCCTTTTCCCGAACACAAGGTCATACCCAGTGGCACTATATACAAAAAGAACCATTAAAAATTTCTTGTTCTCACACCTTGCCCCCAGAGCATGGCTTATGGCACATCATTCGAACGAGCTCGATCAGATGGGGCTAATATAAGTTATCTCTGCCGACATGTATGGTATACGGAGATTTAATACCTGGGTGTCGGTTTTTAAACACCGAGCCGCAGGCGAGGTGTTTAAATGAGACATCCAGGTATTAAATCTCCATATACCATACATGTTGGCGAAGATAACGTTTTTGCCCTGTTTGAAACGCAATACAACTTAGTGGAAATAAATTTGTGGACGTATTTCTCAGCTCCACAATCATTTGGACCAAATTCGTGATAATAATTTTGTTTTTATAATCGCAGAAGACAACAGACAGAGTTACATCCCTTGGGTCGTTAAGGAAACGAGTAAACAGTATTTTGTTGACATATCGTCCACTGAGTTCCAATGTGTTCTATGTGCCTACTGGCACATAGAACACATTTGTATTCAGGGGACGAATTATTTGCTATTATTTTATTTTTAGAAATCTGATGATATTTGTGACTGTTTTGAAGTTTTTTGGTTCGATTTTTATTTCGAGGAGGGGGGGGGGGGGGAGTTTTCGTTTAAACCATATACCCCCGATTGTTACGCGTGCGCTTATACCCTGGATGTTACACGCTCTTATATACCTTGGATGTTGGGTATACCCTTTGTCATGGCTATTTGTCCAAGGCATTCTGATCAATCAAAAAACAGAATTTATCGGATATAGGGACAATGAGCTACATTTTGAAACAAATGTTTTTTAAGTGTCGTCTGCCACTCATATCAGGTAAATGGTTATATAAATCAATGGGTACCAATGCTTTTTGTGTTCTCTTCACCAGGGATTGTTATAATTCTGATCTCAAAGCACCATTGAGCTGATCTCCAAAAGGCCCTTTAAAGTCCTTGCATATTGATAAAATAATTCTTTCGGGGGTGGGGGGGGGGGGGGGGGGTGTACTTTGTTCTCTTGAACTCTGTTAAAGTACACTGCTTAATCGGTATATATGAAAATCACATAGAATTACAGTATCATACCATTGCATTCAGATACCGTAGACATGAGTTGCTAAGGTAAGAACAATCATGGGAGGTTTGTTTGAGGGTTTTCTTCCAGGATAGGAGTGGGGGGGGGGGGGGTCTAATTTAAGATTTAATCTGATTTTATGACGGAAATGTTAGATAAATGAATTATCTTGATAATGTGCATGTCCTGTGATTTACATAAGATTCTCGGCTGTGTCCAGAATGGGATCTCAACTCGCCGGCAAAGCCGGCTCGTTGAGATCCCATTCTGGACACCACCTCGAATCTGATACAAATCACAGGATATGCACATTATAATGATAATCTGTATGTATCAAATCCGAAATCGGAGCCCAAACATTGTATGGAAGTTGAAAAATGGGAAGAAAAATCAATATTCACTACTTAATCGCAATACTCGCATTACATTCATTGTGTGAAGGCATTAACATGGGTCAACATATACTGTTTCACTCTACTTTTCTCTTGCCCGGAAGAACTCCCAGAGGGACTACCCAGTTCTATTTGCTCACATGCATGTATTATATGTTACGACGTTTAGTTGGCAGATACGGTGTCACCTGACTCGAAGTGAGAACACTATTAGGCAAGGCTTTAGTCGAGCCTAATATTATTGTCGATGAGTCGCATGTGACACCGTATCTACCAATAAAACATCCTGTACCTTTTTTTTTATTTTGCCAGCCTTTTTTCTCTGAAATTACACAAACAGTTGTGTTTGCACACCTTTTCATGTTTTCACTAAATTGTCCTATTGGCATTCATTTGTTTACAAAATCAGATGTGTAGTGATGCAGTGTAATGGGCGTAATCCACCATATCACTGATCACCAAGAAAATTTATTGATTTATTACTGCCTACATTTTTGGGCTCATTTACAATTCTGCCGCCATTTCGATGCTTTGAACTGAAAACAAACTTTTTAAAGTGCCAATTAACCGAATTCAGTCTGTGATCTTTGCATTAAGAACAAAATGACGGACAGTAACTAGTATCGGTATATTGACTTAATACTGGGTTACTATTGACCATTATTGTCGATGTATTTTCAATCCTCGGTCGCTAGTAGTGACCATTCATTTGTTAATCTATCGGACCAGCGTAATAAAGAAGGGTCATGCGAAGCTTCGAAATTCTATTCGATTCGATATCACCCCAGTCACTCAATTCGATTTACGTCTATTCGTTTGGAAATTAGAAAACTGTCAGCCCTGGAACGATTAAGTTATCTGAGGCCAATTCTATGAAAAGTTTGCCATTGTATCTTGCAGACTTGTATTTCCTACCTGTGACGACAAAGGACAGAAGTGAATCATTAACAATTTCAAAGGCGTAGCAATTTATCTTCAGGTAATATTAGTTACCCCGTGTCTGATCACGTGGTGCTATTAGTTACCCCGTGTCTGATCACGTGGTACGGGTTTTTACCTACCCGAAGCCAGCCGTATCCCATGAGGCTTCGGCCTCATGGGATACGGCTGGCTTCGGGTAGGTAAAAACCCGTACCACGTGATCAGACACGGGGTAACGAATTTATCTATTGACTTTCCGTTTTAGAGGTGCAATCTATTTCATGTGTGAACACACACAGCATGAGATCTTTTATCTTCCATTGTTGGGCCATACAGGTTTCTGTGGAATTTTTGTGCAAAAGAGTTTTTGTGAAAATATGCGATATGACTAGTATAAAAAAATTATTGAATTTCTTTTTTTCTTTTTTGTCTCAAAAACATAGCTTATGAACCCCACATTGGAGGGTACTCAACAAGCTCATTCCAATAAGGGGTCATGAGCTATATTTTAGAGATAAAAAATTAAAATATAATACATGTACACTGTAAAACTGGAATGACGCGTCTTCTACGGGGTATGGACAATTTGTAGATTTCGGAACGAGGCTTCCACTGGGTATGGGAAATTTGTCAGTGGCTGGGCGGACGTATCGTGGGTTTCAATGAATATGGTCTCATACCACGTATATATCAACCAATCAAATAAAAAAAATCACCTTAGTCAATAGACAATTTTTTGTCTTGGGATACGTCCTGTTGTGGTGCTCTTGTGATCTTTTACCCTGTTGCCTTGTGATTCGACTTGTCGAGATGACAGCTTTGAATACAATACTTCAGCGGAGATTGACAATATTTAGTCCGTTGAGTGCAACAAGGCACGATCTGAAATGCTAAATCATTGCCCAAGGCGCCGCCTGTTGCCCTTCAAGGGGCGACTTGCTATAGTCCACAGTATAGGAAAGTGCAAAATCTGCAACTTGCAAACCCACGAGATTCGATTTGAAATCCTTTGCCTGGTTGTATTCGGCCAAACATTTGAGACTCCCGGGGCCCTAGCAGGCCCAAACGGGATCTCAAAATATTGTTGATGGGTGGAAAGTTTAATTTTCCTACAGTGTCCTTGGGTCGTTGAACGTCACGATAAGCTTGAAACCTTAGTCAATATACTTCTAAACTCAATAACAAACAAAACAGGTCCGAAACCGTCGTTTATTATTAGTATTTTAAAGAATTACTTTCGTTTAACGGACGCTGTTCTTTAAAATGATGATAATAAGCGAACGTTATTCATGTAAACGACTACTCGATTATCATATACTTATAACGGCCTACGGCTCTAGCGAAATATGACTGCGCCATTCCAACTCGTCATGTAAAACACCCACTGATTCAAACACACATCACATTCTGTGTTTATTACACACCCTCATGCATTAAAATACCCTTAAATAAACAATTTTAACCCCGATGATTAAAGCCAAAGATGAAGAGTTCGTTATGTTTGTTTGAAGCGGTATTGATCAAATAGATCGATAAAAAATCAAAACAACTTTTGGGACCGAGTCTAAATTACATTCGTTATCTTTCTTTTGGGCTTGTTTCGACATGTGTCCATTCACGTCTACCATTTGGCAGCTATTACTGATAGTAAAAATATAATTAAAAATTTGGGCGGATTTGCAAAACAGCTGGAAGAAACATTTTTAAAAGAAGTTCGAAGCATGTCTGAAGATTTACCGAAATAAAGTTGACCAATTTAGATACAACGAGATCCGAAGATGACATGGCCATGGAACGGGGTTAATGTTGTGATTGGAAGTGATCGTTTTTTAAAATACAGTACGTGGAGAGTAGATTGTAACTAAATCACCCGCGGAGTGGAGTTATCACCCAAGCTATAACTTTCAGATTTAATATATATCGACAAAACACCAGCAATGTTTCAGCCAATGGACCTCCGGGTTTAACCCGGAGGTCCATTGGCTGAAACTTTGCTGGTGCTGGTTATGCTTTGCAACAAATTTGCAATTATTGCTCAAGTGGAATCTCCACTCTGCGGGTGATTTGGTGATAATACACTCTCCATGAACTGTATTATCTCATTTTTTGTTAACTTATTTTTCTGTGAACCGACTTTGTTTTGCTTTGGATATTTTCATTTTCACACTATGCGACAGACGATCGATAATTGTGTAACGAAATTTGAAAACTTTTCGAAGCGTTACTAATGACTCCACGGGAAAGAAACAAGTGGAAACGGTGCGAGAAAATGTTCCGGCCTGTATATCACCAGTTAAATGCAGAAACATTTATGTCACAGCGACTATTCCGTTAATTACAATGGTTTAAAGTTCAATGGATGTGTAATAAAATGGTTATATGAAACATAAGAGAATGTTTGCATGATGAAGACTGTCATTTTGTTAACTATTTTATTCAAATTGCCGGCTTGCGGAGAAAATGTTGGGGCTCAGGTAGCCAACAGTTTTTCCGACAGACAACAAAAATTGCCGGCGGACAGGGTACTGAGGGCGAACCGCCCCTCTTCTTTCTAGCTTCGGATCTTGCTTTAGGCATGTACAAACGCTCAAAACAATCTAAAATGTCTATGGTTTTGAGTGTGTATTGAAATCTTCTTCATTGTGATAGGTTACAACCGCGTTCCTTTATCCTGCAGTAAGTCACATTTCTTACTTCTAACAAATGAGGCCTTTTGAATATTGTAACACCATCCAAAAAAGCTAGAGGGGGCGTAGGGAGGTTGGTTATCTCTCCAATGGCAATGTCTGTCGGAAAATTGTGTTGTCCATCGGAAAAGTAGCGGGGAGTTCGAGTACCCAAATTTTTTTTAAAAGCCGCTAATTTAAAAGAAGGCGACTATTTTAACCCTTTACCCAACGTAACAGCCAAAACCGGTCAGCGATATTCTTAAAAATCGGCAATGATTTGTCATTACTTTTTCATTTAATGTCTCAAAAACACATAGGTTATGACCCCTCATTGGGACCAGCACGTCGAGCTTGTTCTAACAAGGGGTCATAACCTATGTTTTTGAGACAAAAAAAAATGAAAAAAAATTAGTTATTCAAGAATTTTTTTTGCATGTGTCCTCTGCTTTTCATGTTAGGTAAATGGTTAATCCTTTACCAACAACACACGATATCAAAATTTGTTATTTTAATTATTTTTTTCATTTTCAATTTTTATCCATAAAAGGGGGAAAAGAAGATATCACGTGACCCACTCATTGGAACGAGCTCGACCCAATGATGGTCTCATGATATGGTTTTGTTGAACATTTTCGAAAAATATTTTTCTCAACTGCTTAATTCGTAAATTGCTCGAGAGGACGCATCCTGTTCGTAGCTAAAGGGTTAAAGAAGTATATTCGATTAGACGTCAAGTTCGTAGCGACGGTCAATAATCCGGGAAAATAGTTGGTAAATTGTACCTCTCGCCCGCCAACTGCCGTGTCGGAAAACTTTGAAATCCTGGCTTAGAATTAAACTGCAGATAAGGACCGTCGAACGTTCGAGATTCGATTTGATTCGATTTCGAATATTGTCACTGATTCGATTCGAAACCATCTCCATTATTCGAAAAAATAGAATCCTGCAGAGATTTGGATTTCATAGAATTTGTTATTGACGACTTTCTGAAGATAACAACCCACTCTGTAGTTTTCTGATGAATAAGATTGAACGTATCCAGTCTGACAAGATAGCGCAAGAGCAGTCGGAAAATTCATAAAAATGACATTTGAAACGGTAGTGGAGGTTGAGTTGTGACTAGTTTGCACATATATCGTCCATTAAGTGCACCAAATCGCCATCTGCAATGCATTGGCATTGCAGATGGTGCCTTGTTGCACTCAAAGAACGATAAATGGCTTTTTCTTCGATCATCTTAGTGATAGCTGTCAATTTTCTAATAGTCTAGTATACGTATTGATATTGGGTAGGTAGACAGCACCAGTAGGCCGTAGTGTCGTAACAATTGAAAAGTGGACTCGATTCTTTTCGATTTCAAACTTTCTGAGTGATTTGATACGAGATTCGATACGAGAAAAACATCGTTATTCGTTGGGCTCTAAAACAAGAGAAAACGTCTATACAGAATTTTATTCTGTGTTTAACAGTAAAAAATTATTTATTGGTACTATACAAAAAATTACGTGACTATATTCTAAGCTACAGGTTTATAAATGAGTATTTGTATCATCTTCCTGAAAGGTTGGGTTTGTGCTTTGAGCATTTTGTACCACACCAGAAGGTCTTTCTCTTTTTCTCCAGCAGTTAAAGAAACCAGTAAACGAGGGACAGAATGGGAGATATTTTATGCCGGGGAGTCTATTCAATAAGGGTTGTATCAAAGGTAAATCATATGTCTTCAAATTTTCTGAATCAGAACTCGACGATGTACTTTCTGTTATTCTCCATTTTTTCACACCTCGTTCTTCATCTGTTCCTGTAAAAAGATTTATATATATTATATTATATATATTCCTTTATTTTCCTCCGATATCGAAGAGCATATATATTTATAACAAAATGAACAAAAAGTGTGAACAAAACAGAGGAACAAGAAAAATGAAAGAAGCAAAAGTTACATGGACAATGTATAAATGTATATCTGCAGATTTATATATACAGTAGGGTAGTTTAATTAGTGATGATACGATCTGTCGTGATCGTCCGACTCCAGATCTACTGACAATAAAAAAAAATAGATTTGAGAACAAACAGTTCTGGAGGGGAAAACAATCACGAAAGACACTATCTTCCGCTTTGGATGCGAAGTGCTGCTGTAAGAACTGTTTCTCCGTTCTTAAAAAAGTTTGACTATCACATCCTCGTATTGAAACAAGATGTTAAGACACTATGAGAGATACAGGGGGTGGGGTGGGGGCTCCATTAAGTGGTTATTACTATTATTAATGTAGTCTTTTAGACTATTTGTCACACTCGATCGGTTTGAATAACACCGAATATTATTCACTGTATAAAAACTGTTCTGATGCTGCTGCTACATCCAGAACAGCAACGTGAAAATTGCAATTGGTCTAACATTTAACCTTCCAAGAGATATGACTTTCAAGTCGCTCACTTGATATTTGATATACAGACGTATGTGGTTAAAAAATCGAAAGAGTGGGGTGGCTAATGGGGGAATTAACCGAGTGAATGAAGCCGACCGAATCATTGGAGAGATTCATAGTCGAGTCATTGTGTTCACTACTTCTGTATACGTATTCCATAGCTTTGCTGTTGACGTAACAAAGAAATGGACGAACTTTGAAACGTCTTCAACAAACTCTAAAACATCTTCCGGGACATAACTTAAAAATACAGACAGAATTGCCTCCTCTCTGAGCTGACCCAAGTACAAGTAACATGTAACACCAAACAAGTCAGTTATTGAGTATCACACAGAGTTGCGAATACTATTCATGCCGTTACATGGCAAAATGACGTGACTAATTTCGTCTGAAACGAGATATTGGCACATTGTACAGACTAGGGGATCGGATTGGTACGTCCTGGTGAGAAGTTTTGCAACTAAAATGAATGCTGTTTTATCTTCCGGATATTTTCTACAAGTCTTCCACAGGCAGGACATCTCAACCTTATTATGCACACTTAGTAAGCTCTACTATCATTCAGGCGATCAGGCCATTCGCTATAATGTATTTGGTTCACCTGATATCGCACTATTTGTTTCCATGGGGGTTTTGGGGGAATGTATTATCTTTCTTAAAACCTAACATATACTCATTGGCGTTATAATGCTGAACTATTCTGTCTATGTCTTCTATAAATGAGTACTTATTAAATTTACGTTTGATAAAAAACTGGCGCACTCTGATCAAGAAAGCTTGTTTCGAGGCTTTATTTCCTCTGTAATTACAAAGGGCTCCAAAAAAGGAAAGTTTTCGTTTATTAATCGTGCTGTTTAAGTCGTGCATGCCTAGAAGTCCCTGAACAAAATCTGTTTTAGTACTGACAGGGAGACCTTGCAGAGTTTTGAGACACCATCTATGGATTTTTTCTAACGCCAAAGACTCCGTTTGGTTAATACCACACAGCAGTTCACAGCCATATAGACCTTTGGGTAAGATAACTGAAGAATAAATTTTTGAGCTACTTACTGGGGTTATGCCTAGGGAATATAGTCCAGCGTTTGACAACATTAGGAATGTGCTTCTTATTTTATTGCAAATTGTTGACACGAACTCCTTATTGAAATGGAGCTTGTGAAGAGGGATTCCTAAATGATTAACACTTTCTAACTCTGGGATAGGACATCCACTTAAGCGCCAATGTCTTTGGTGTGTGGAAAACTCCGCCTTGGTTTCATTAAAAGTGACTACACTGGTTTTGGAGGGATTGTATTTATATCGCCATTTTTTACTGTAGTTTTCGCAGATATCAATGAGGCTCTTTAGACCTGATTCTGTTAGAGAGAGCAGAGTCATGTCATCAGCCAAGGTTGGATCACTGCAATCCAGTGAGTACATCAATAAGCCTGCACCAGATTGTTCCAGATCGGTGTTTAGGGAATCTCTAAAAAGCATGTACAAAAGTGGTGATAAAATCCCTCCTTGTCTTGTTCCTTGTTTCGAAGCAGTCTGAGAGGCGATTTTTAATTTTAATTTTTTGTCTCAAAAACATAGGTTATGACCCCTCATTGGAACGAGCTCGTTCCAATGTCGGGTAATAACCTATGTTTTAGAGACAAAAAAATGAAAAAATAATGAAAATTAATTGGCGACGTTCCAACGAGGGGTCAAAACCTATGTTTTTGAGACAAAAAATGAAAAACTTTAGTTATTCAAGAATTATTTTTGCAAGTGTCGTCTGCTTTTCAGGTTAGGTAAAGGGTAAACCATCACAATCAGCAATTCTGTGGTAAAATACAGTAAATGTCACGAGAGACAAGTATCTCCACGGTAGATACGTTCTGTCGCAAAACGAATACAACCGGGGTATTATTAGTTACATAGTCAGCAAGTGACCTGTTATGGCATGGTACCTGGTCTGTAGGTTTTATACCAGGTGAGGCGAAACAGAGCCTGGTATAATTCTTACAGACCAGGTACCACCCCGTACCCGGTTACTTACTGACTATGTTCGAATGCACCCCATCGATGATCTTTAAGAATAAGGTTAGTGAAAAGTTGAATAAAAATAACAATTTTACATGCATCTACATACATATACTGTCATTATCACCTGAAAGTGGTTAACAAGCACTTTTAAAAGTTAAAAAATCTCTTTTAAAATCGATAGAATCGTAAAAACAGCAACGAACTTTTGGGACTGCAAATAATATTTTTGTGTCCATGTTTCAAATATTTAATGTTTAATCAATAAATACGATACCTTAAAAATATTTTTGGCACTTGAATTCTCTTATGTTGTTTTAATTCAAATTTTGAAAATTCGAAGCGAGTGGAAATGCATCAAAATAGTAATGGCGGCTACTCACCCGACAAAGATAACTCAAGGTCACCGTGTATTAAAGTGACACCCACCGTGTACAGGATTTACCGCCGCAATGCAGGTGACATTTTTTTAGCCAATAACATTCGAGGATGTATCAACAAATTTGTCTGAGATGGGATAATTAGCTTAAATGATAGTTTTACTCAACGATTATGGTATTTGTATACATTATTATTTAATGGGAGATATGTAATGATGAACGAGACTACGGGCCTCGTAGTCCCAGACAGACACTCAGGTCAATAGATTGTGAGTTTACAAAGATACATTTCCATGTATTCTTCAGACTGCTTCCCACCACACACCCCACCGACCCAAGTTTTTCTTGACAAATAGCACCCCCCCCCCAAAAAAAGCAAACAAATAACCAAACATTCTTGGAATTTCAAAAAGTAGTAGGTTGGATGAGTTGTGTATAGATAAAGTTATTGAGAAATCTGGGACGACCCACGTTGTGTCCTTGGGCAAGGCACTTTATCCCGGTTGCCAACATGGGGGCACGATGTACTAAGGCGTACTGCACGTCGATGGTGCACATGTTGTCAACCGCTGTAACCCTGCTTGAGTGAAGCTTGAACATAGTTAGAATGTTGAGGAGCTGACAGTTGCTCGTCGATGCTCGGTGGTTCTCTATAATAAATAAATAAATAAATAAATAAATAAATAAATAAATAAATAAATAAATAAATAAATAAATAAATAAATAAAATTCTACAAAACAGAGGGCAATAACCCCATAATGGAACATCTGCTTTTTACTCGAGTAAGTTTGGTTATGTTGAGGATACAGTACGCGGAGAGTGTATTATCACTAAATCACCCACAGGGTGGAGATTCCACCCAAGCAATAATTGCAAATTTATTGCAAAGCATAACAAGTACAAGCAAAGTTCCAGCCAATGGACCTCCGGGTACACCCGGAGGTCCATTGGCTGAAACATGCTTGTAATCTTTGTCCTTATGTACAGAATTTGAAAGTGATACTTTGGGTGATAACTCCACTCTCCGGGTTATTTCTTTACAATCCACTCTCCACATACTGTAGCTGGAGTTATCATCCAGAAACCATAAATCACGTTCCTAAATTATGGAACTTCTAACACAATAGAGTGCAATAACTCTAGAATAGAATACCACCCAAATATCAAAACAGAACTTAATCTACCTTTTACTTGAGTAATGATGTATGTCAAAATTGGACTGCCGATGACGTAACTGAATAGTCACTTTGCAAATGACAATTATTCAATTAACAGAAGTATTATTTAAGAGGGATTTTCTCACTTTGCTCTATTCTGCAGATAAACAGAGCATTTATTCTATTATATCTTGTTTGACAGAGCTCGTGAGCTCCGTCAAACACGATATAATAGATTAAACATCTGTGTTGGATGCACTGAGGCCAAATAGGTCTAGAAGCCATGAATTTCGGCCAACTTGTCCCATATGTTTATAATCTATACGCAATTGGAAGGTCAAATTTGTACTGAAGGTCTGCTTAATGGTTCTGTGTTTGGAAGTTTTATTCAATTAACAGGGTTATTAAATTTTGAGATATCTATTTAAATTCGCTACACTGTATTGGTCTTGCAGTGTAAAAACTAATTTCAATTATTTCTGTCAGGATTTCCGAACATTAGTACATCCATCTAGGGGCCTCAATTAATGTCAATGATACAGGGAACTTCACCTAAATTTCTCACACCGGACTGAACAGTGATTGCCACAAGAAGGTTCTAGGAATGACCCAAAACGATTTGAATCGGTGCGATAAATTTAGAGATTTTAATCCCAAAAGACCCTGTAACCTTAAAGTGGACCACCACCCGCCCATCAGCCGCATTTCCCGTAAATGTCCTTTGGGCCAGTCTATCTCTTATTGTACTTTGGGGATAACGAAACATACCTGGTATTGTAATGTCTAAGATGAATGCTATAAGTCCACCAACAAACATACTTGTACTCAATAATACATAGATGATTTGATCAGCAGTCTCGTCGCCTACAAAATATAGAACTTCTGTTTTGAATTAAAGAAAAAAAAAATAAACATGACAGTTTTTAAATTTACCCGTTACGTGGAGTTGGCTAGTTTACTTAGGAATCGGGTATTCACGCATATTCCGGGTCAGATTATTTATTTATTATTTATTTATTGGTGTTTAAGGTCACATACTTATGCACAATGGCAAATCATGACCGTGACGGTTTTACGGGTGGAGGAAGCCGGTGTACGCGAAGAGAACCACCCAGCAACGACGAGCAGCTGCCAGATCCCCAACATCGTAACTCCGCACTGCCGCACAGGCAGGGTTAGATTGGTTGAAGACATGCGCACCATCGGCGTTGATTGCGCCTTAGTACATAGCGTCATCGTGCCCCCATGTGGACAACGTGGGTTAAGTGCCTTGCCCAAGGACACAGCGCGGAAGTCCGAATCGATCCCTCAGACGGTCACCCATCCAAAATCTACCACAACAAGAACGTCTTCCGTGTATATCCTGCAGTTGTTGTGGACGTGACAACCGTTACTTATTCCTAGTTCCTTATTCGACATTTGTAATCAACCGATACAATCGGTTGATAACGAATGTCGAATAAGGAACTGGGAATAAGTAACGGTTAGATTAAACATATTTTTATTTGATGAAAAATAGTTTGCAAATTGGGATAGAAGGACAAGTGCTTTCCACTTAGTGTAACCTCCGCTCCCTTAACATGATACAAAAATCAATACAATGGCGAAACAAACAAATAGGAGAAATGTGAAAAATATATACAAGAAAATCTAACTTCGAAATAAAAGAGAGTAGGAGAGAGAGAGATAGAGAGAGAGAGAGAGAGAGAGAGAGAGAGAGAGAGAGAGAGAGAGAGAGAGAGACAGAGAGAGAGAGCGAGAGATATGTGATTGATTGATGTCCCTTTTGCACCTTGAGTATGTCTCCGTCAATTTGATTTTCCAAGCCGAGGGTCGCCAAGGCGCTGCACGGAGTAGTTGCACTTCCCATAACACAAAACTTCCGTTTCTACTATAACTACCATTACTATTACTACCACCATCATCACTTCTACTACTATAGATAATACTTTTACTATCGGTTGCCTGGTCCATCAGCTGATAGAACTTGCAATTTCATGGCGTAACTGCCAAGTTGAAGGCAAGCAACTCTTGTGAAGAGGCCCACAAGGACAGGAGTCCTTGACGTACAGGTTCCTCGCCGCAAGAAAACGAAAACAACTGTCCGAGTAGTGGTGGCCCGTGTTGTCATTTACGTTTCCGAGGAAGATAAATTTAATGCTGGAATGCTCAGTCATGAACAAGCAAACTAACTTTGATTCTGGAATGTTCAGTCATAAACAAATAACCCAACTATCATCATGTTTGTTCACGATCAAACAACAAACGGCACTCGTGAAGAGATCAAGATGCTTGTCTGATCACCAGACTAGACAGTATTCCCGGATTGTTGACCATCGTTACACGAACTCGAAACCAAACTCAGCATATTTCTTTAACCCCCTTGAACCCTGTTGGTATCTTCCCTGTCAGGTTCAATAACAGCAATTGGAAGAGTCCATATTCGTTATTTGGAGATTGACCAATTACTATTTTCAACGCGCAGCCTTGGGGCTGCACGTTGGAAATATTGATTGACCTGCCCTACACATTCACTCAGCAGCCATCCTACTTCATAAACATGAGACTCATCATGTTACTTCGCCGGAAAAGCGGAACTCAGGTTCAAACAATAATGAACAAAACAGGTCCGAAACGTTCGTTTATTATTATTATTTTAAAGAACTACTTCCATTTAGCTAAAGTGATTCTTTAAATTTATTTATTTATTTATTTATTTATTTATTTATTTATTTATTTATTTATTTATTTATTTATTTAAGGTCACATATTTCTACACGATGTGAATCGTGACCGCAACAAGGAGATAAATTCAAGTTTTGTCGATCAATTATACCCATGTTGCCCATTTCAGAGGACTTCTACCCCAAGCATTGGTGACCGAGTCCTATTTTATCAGTAAAACAGACCTTATTGACCACAGTAAGCAAGCACTTCTTCACTTCCCAGGGTTCCCGCGGGGGCTTTAAAATAATAATAATAACGTTTTTCGTGCATGTGACTACTCGATTGCCATTTCCATATAAACGAGCGCTTTCACACAAAGGTTACATGAAATATAAGGGTATTTTTGTATTATGAAAAGTGTGGCTTCGCTAAATGGTAAATGTGTATTTCAAATTTCCGGCTTTCAGACAAAATGTTAGTGCTCAAGAGACCAACAATTTTTCGGCCGGACAAGAAAAAAAATCTGACAGACAGGGTCATGGACTCTACTGGCTTCGGGTTTGGCAACACGATGTACCATATGCTGGTAAATGTACGAAAACAAAGGTGATATCAAACATGAGAGTATTTTTGCATAATGAAAATTGCGGTTTATTCAAATACTTCATTTATTTCTATCAAATTAGCATTTTTCAGAAAAAATACTGGTCTTCGGGCGACCAGCAGTTCTATCGACAAACAATTTTCCAGGCTGATGATCGCGAGATAAAACGGTTCACACGTATACATACCGATGAATACATACAGTTCACACATACACATACCAATTCTTCACTGTTAGACATGAACTCTACAGTCACCGCAATTAGTCACAACAAATGGCAATGAAGTGGTAATGGCGGCGGCGGAATGCCAAGACGTTCAAGTTAACACCGGTTTGCCGATTACCGTGGCTAATTTCTAGTGGCCGTTCCGACTCACAAATCACCGAACTAGCAAGTCCTTTTAACAGTCTTATGCCAATGTGGGCAGGGAGCGTGGTCGGGTTAAATGAAGTGGGGCCACAAAATATTTTTCTGCTGTCACTGGCAGCAGAACAATATTTTATCCTCTCCCACTTCATTTAACCCCATGCTGGGTTAAAATTGCGTATTTCCTAGGTATGGGTCGAGGGTCTTCCAGGGGAGAAAATTAAATTAACATGCTAATTGGAACACCCTGAGAAGTTTTTGAAGGTTCAGGTATCCAAAAAGTAGAGGAATAATCATATCAAAATAACACAAGAAATATCAGAGTGAAAGTACTACATGATCCAGTTTTAGGGATTTCAGTTGTGTATGTCCATTAGGCTGACATGTTCTCAGGACAAGTGTGAGGGGCGGGGGTGTCCACTGCCACCCCCATGTGGCGAAGCCTCTATGGCCAGCTTGCATCTTCAAATTAGTGAAAAAACGATCTGGTTATCTCCTCTGAAATTGTCGTTTTGGGGATTGAAAATTTGCATTACGGAGATGAGAAGTTGTACAATTCCTGAGATTAAATAAAATGTTCAAACGTTACTTTATGGAGGCGCGTGGCATCAGAAAGTTCAATGTGTTTTCTTTATAATGATTGTTGAATGTTGCCAGCTTACCTTCTGAGTTTTATTTCCCTGTCATTTATAAAATGTATTGTTTTCCCCCAGTGCAATCATGCTAAAATGTTTAAAAACAGGGTTTCCATTGACTTTTGACCATCTACGTACACTTTTGGTTTGACAAATGCCTGGGAAGCGCATCAATTCGGAAAATATGATCTTGTGTCTACTGCCTGGCTTTTCTTCCTTTGATTTGAAAGTTTTGTAAAATCTAATAACCTTTCTCACACATCGGCCGATGTTCTGTGAAGAAATTAGCTGATGGGTTCTGGCAGTCGGTAAGGGGAGATAACCGTCCTCTTGAACCAGTCAGCTGAAGTGGAAAACTGAGTATTGGTATGTGGCGGTCTTGGGCATGCAGCTATCCTGCATTAGTACTCTGACCTACTACTTCCCAAGGTGACAAAGAGTTTGAGAGGGTAGAGATGTTGAGGCCCACGTGATTTTCAGCAATTTTTCATTTAAGGCAGTGAACTTTAATGTAGAACATTGGATCATGAACAAACGAGCAGCAGCACTTCCTAGTCTGCTGTCATTTTGATCACAGCTAAAAAATAAATAAGCAAAAGAAAAAAATCCTGTCTTTCTCACTTTTACTCTGTCTCTCTATTGTTTGCTCGTTTATTGGTCTTTAATGACAGTTTCAGGGGGCGCGATAGTTCTGTTGGCTCATTGCACGATAAAATCAGTAGGATTGAACCCAAATCAACCAGTGGATTTGTGTTCATTTTGAAACCAACTGATTTTAGGGTATGGTTGGAGCATTGGACTGTTGACGGTTCGATCCTGACCCAAACCATCTGCGTTGTGTCATGGGAAAATACACTTTATCCTAATTGGCCACGCGGGGCACGATAACGTTGTATACCAAATGTATTGTACATTGATGATGTACTTGCAGCAGCTGCTAACTCTGCGTGTGCCGGATTAGTAAATTGGAGAGTCTGACGGTTGCACGCCGTTTCTCTCCATGTACTCCGTCTTCCTCAATCCATTTGTTTAAGGTATCGTTAAACTCCAAATAACCAATCTTCCAAACAATCAATTAACAAAAGTTTCAAAGCCCTGGTCATGTCGTATCGGGGAGTTTGTTTTTAGAGTGGAAGAAGAAGGTGGAGCAGTGGTGGGGTATGTTAAGTAAAGAAATAAGTGGGACCGACATTAACAAATCTGAAGTCAATGAAATGGAATATTGAATCTAACACCAAGCTCTTACCTACGGATACTGAGGATACGTTCTCAGGTTTTTTCAACCAGAATGGAAACGCAAGTCCAAATAACATGGAGAGTCCAACGATGAACAAATTTCTGCTTGAATTCATATCCACAAACTGTAGGTTTGAAACACCAACAGCCATAATCATACCTGAAAAAAATTATGCACCAGTTTTTGAAATAACACAATATGTACGCATTGATTATTAACTATTTTTGTGTGACCAACCATACGTAGATCTACATGTAATGTGGGGAGTACCACCTCCCCTCCCCCAACTTCACCAAGTCTATAAATAACATGGACGACAATACTCGTCAATGGAAGAGATTTACAGGAAAGTTAGCTCCCCTTAATTTTTTAAAATTGTCTGTAAATTTAACACTATGGGTTGGGGATTTCCTAAAAAAATTGAAATTTCGAAATTTCAGCGATGTTGTATGATCAATGTGCGCATCAGTTCACAAATATCAGACATTTTCATGGATAGTAGTATAAAAATAGAAAAGGTGCCTTTTTACATTTTTTCCAGTCAGTTTGAACGTTTGACTATTATTGTCTGTTAACCCTTTACCTAACATGAAAAGCAGACGACACTTGCAAACAAAATTATTGAATAGTTAATTTTTTTCATTTTTTTGTCTCAAAGACATAGGTTATGACCCCTCTTTGGAACGAGCTCGACGAGCTCGTTCCAAAGAGGGGTCATAACCTATGTTTTTGAGACAAGAAAGGGAAAAAATAATGAAAATTAATTGGTGATTTTTGTGAATACCGCTGGTCGGTTTTGGCCGTTACGTTGGGTAAAGAGTTAAAACCCATTTAAAAATAAGAAAACGACTCTGTCATCATCTTTTGATGTTCTGTAATTTGTTTCTGTCCATTAAATTAACAGTGTGCGCAGCGTGTCATATAATAAAGACACTATCCTTTCCATTTATATCAAAGTCTGGGGGTAAGATTGGCTAATCTTTTTTCTGTTTTAAAGGTGCAGTGTTCATGATACTCAGCTACCTGCTGTACATCAAAAAAGTAGATGGTATTTTTTAAACAGATATTCGTCCTGATTTTCACAACGAAATATACTGATTACTTCAAAAATATGGTGATTTTTATATGAGGTACCCATCACTCCTGATACACTAAAAGTAGACCTACAAGCTAGCTGAAACTGGAGAACGCTACAAGCTAGAGATGGGCGGTACTGGAATTTTGAGTTCGTTATCGGTTTCGGTATTTTTAGGGGGATATACCTCGGTATCGGTTCGGTATTCGGTATCTGACTTGACTGAGATCTGCTGATAGTACCAAGGAGGAATTCCCATCAGTAAAAACAGGATAAGTTGTTGTAGTATCATTCTACCACAACGCTATAAATGACAGCTAATGAGTCCAACAGTGGCATTCTTTTACGACCACAAATCATATCTACAGTAATTTTGTGACTTGTTCTAAATGCACCTTAATGTTTAAAGACCTATTTCAGGCTTTTGCGATCTCAGAGCACGTACCCTCACCATGCCATCTTTAGGAGGTCCTAGTGACAATATATAAAATACCTGGGCAGTGTTTTCTAGTGACTAGAAATCACTGCTAACCAATTGGACATGAACAGGTTCTCTAGTGGGAATTCAGGACAGTTGCCCACTTCATTGAGGGTTAACAAAACTGAAAAAAATCAGTCTCTTATTTCATGAAAATGAACCTTTTAACTGTTATCAAACCTCAACAGGGACTTATAAATAGCGAATGTTGGAAAATTTGAAAATTCAGACGGTTTCGGTATTCAACGATTGGTTCGGTTTGGTTTTTCGGTATTCCCATGGTATCGGTCGGGTTTTTCAGTCTATCGTCCATCTCTAAAACAAGCAATGGCAGTGTGAGATTTTTGTTTTATGGGAGGGCAATAACTGGGGGGGGGGGGGGGGGGGGAGGGGGGGGTCTGATCTGGGGGGATGGGTGGTTGGGTTTCAGGTTTATACTTTATTTTATACCTTATCCGACACGAGTATAGACGACACTTGCAATTCGTAAATCACCAAAACTTCTCATTTTTGCAAAAAATAAATTAGCTTAGGATCTCATATTGGATGAGCTGTGGCCATCGGACTCAGTGGATGGTTTTTGAGGCAAAGTATGACAAGTTTTACTTATTAATGAAATTTGTTTACAAAATTCGTCTTCTATTCTTACACTATGGCTCTATTGTCTTTTCGAGGTATGCAAACAACGTGGAGTACCCGATAGAACAATACATTAGGTGTTCAAGTGACGTAACTTGAATATCTCTTCTACACTGAATATATATACCTGTGTCCGTGCGTTTTGTTGACTGAACAAAGGATAGGGTAGGTAATAGTTACCAACCTAGCTGTCGGTATTAATGGATTTGAACAACCTGGCAGCGTGCGGTGAGTGACGTCGAGCGACGTAGCGGCGAGGTGTTACATCACGTTGGCAGGTTGTTCAAATTTATGAATACCGACAGCTGGGTTGGTAACTGACTAACACCCTGACTTTTGTTCAATGAATAGAACGCACGGACTCGCGTGTACTCCGTACACAAGAGGTTGTAATGATGACACTTGAACACTCGGCCCATTGTTCTATAAGGTATTTCAAGTTGGTTACTAACCCAGAAAAGACAAAAGAGCCAGGGTGTAAAAGTAAGTTACCAACCTCACTGTGGGTATTTCATGGATTTGAACAATCTATCCCTTGCTGTAATACCTCGCCGCTCTGCGGCTCAGTGTCACTCAATACACCGGAAATACCTCCAGCGCGATTGGTAGCTATCACAAATGTCGTCTTCTATTCGTAGTGAGTAAAAGGCTAAAACAATTTATAAACCTGAGAACTTGTCCTTACTTCAAATCCCATAAACAAAAAACTGTCATGGTTATTGTAGCTTCTTCTGCTGAGTTACATTGTTTGCTGTTCAAACTTGCTTTTGACAGTTGGAGGTGGAGCGGCAAAGTGAAGGCATTCAACTGATATATGCAGAGATTATCAGTACAGTGTAGTTTTCTGGTGTACTGTCAGCACACCAGAAACCTTCACTGTGCTAATGATCGTTTTATTATTACCTGCCCACAGGCAATAATTAAACATTATGCCCACTATATTTCGGAATCTGTCCAATCCATTTCAACGCACGCAGGAGACTAAGTTTTTGTTGCTGTCGTTGTTGTTGGCGTTCTTATCTCTATTCCGGACTGGGTGGACTTGATCTTCCTCATCATCTCGGTATATCTGGCACAAATCTAATGTAGGTTCGACAACAATCGTTGAAAAAAAGGTTGATGAATTCGTGCAACGACGAAGATGTAAAAAAATCTCATTTAATTAATGGGTTTGGATTTAGAGTATATGTTTTAAGCGAGGCAGAAGAGGAGGTCACAATTCTCACCCAGCCTCGTTTTCGATTTTGCAGTATCTAGAGTATCACACTCGATCTGATACTGCAGAAGACTTTTGATGACTGAAACCGTGTCTGTACCAATGATACGTATATCACAAAACTGATATTGGAACATTTATTCTTAAAACGCATCATCAAACCACAAATAGTCGACATAAGTTACGATTTTCATCGAGAGACTGAGTATAAAATAATATTTCAAAAACTTTTAATATAATATGGATCAGTTTTCAGTAAACTCTTATAACTTTCCTTTTAGATTTGTCAGTCTTCGACAAGATCTACTTCCTTTCCATTGATTCTTCACATAATACGACTAGAATATGACTAACAGACGACACTTGAAATACCTTTCTCCTGAACGAATCAAACGTTTCATTTTTTGCGTCAAAAAGATTCCAAGAAAACCAATGCTAATGAGGGGTCATAAATTACGCTTTGTAAGCAAAACAATGGAAAAATAACAGATTTGTCTGACAGCATTTGCACACAGAGCTGAACGAATTTAGCCATTAGGTTCGATGAACCATTGTCTTGAGGTAGGTACTAGAATTGTCGTATGAGTGACAGCAAGGTAATTTAAGCTTTCAACGTCACGAATGAGATAACTCTTGTGCATCCGAGTTAGGTACTTTTTCGTCATATGCGATGCGATGTTTTTACTGGTTGTGCGAGAAGTCACTATCATGGCTCTATTAAAAACTACTTAATAGTGGCTTAACCCTTTACCCAACGAATCGGCCGCATCCACCCGCGTAATATTCAAATTCAGCAGTTGAAAAAATATTATTTTTCAAACATTTTCAACAAAACCATATTATGTGACCCCTCGTTGGAACAAGCTCGTTCCAACGAGGGGTCACATGATATGGTTTTGTTGAAATTTTTTGAAAAATTTGAAAAAAGGATATTTAAAATAATAAATTTTGATATCGTCTGCGTTGGGTAAAGGGTTAACACAGAATGCAAGAGCTTGCTGTTTGCTCAGCAGTGGAACAAAACATATTTGCATAAAATTGTTTTGTTACTATAGTAACAAATGAATTATTTATGAACAAAATTTTGCTAAACCAAGTCTCCCCTTTCTGTTAGCAATAGAATCTTTATAAAATAGTCATGTTACTAATGAAGTTGAAACATAATTCAGCACTCTACAAGTTAATTGCAAATTAAAACATGCTATAATTTCAATTAAATCACCCAAACGCCGAAAACGGGAATGATATCGAGCTTAACCGCCTTCACTCTGATGTCAAAATACCAAAATTTCAGGAAGCTGTTTTTTCCCCATAATGCATCTAGAAATTTAACCAATTCAATCTCGTTTGACAGAACCCAATGAGCTCTGCCAAACGACATTAAATTGGTTAAATTTCTAGTTGCATTATGGGAAGTTTTTTCTGCCTGAAATTTAGAAACTTTGACATCAGTGTGCAGGGGTTTAATATTTTTCATAAATGCGCGTTACTTCCTGAGAGATGTTCTCTTATATCTTTCTTGATGATGGATATCGAAAAATATTTGACAAGACATTTCCCATTGTCGTATAAGGTGGCATGTAATAAAGAAGGTAAAGCACATCCATACCAAACATAACAAGGAAAACACCACCAACCACTGGCTCTGGAATTGTCACGAAAAGAGCTCCAACCTTTCCAAGGCAACCAAGTAATAGCATAAAGAAAGCCCCAACTTGTACTACCAATCGACTTCCCACCTGCAAAGAACATACATAGAAAATTCAGAACACTAATGAAACAAATCCTCTATCTCCATATCAAGCACCCTTTGATACAACTGATGTGTTGATTTAGGCACTGTTGGCGCCTGTGGAGACATATGCGGTCACTTGGTGTGGGTACTTTTCAATCCCCCTTTGCAGTTATTGAATAATGGCTTTCTCTTCTCCATTTTTGACGGAGGCTTGGCGGGTGTTTTGATCGGAGATACTCGTTTTGCGATGACCTTGATCAAAGAGACCACATCGAAACGACCCTCGAATCGTATTGCATTTCGAATTGTTACTTCTTTAGTGCTCGTTATAGAGAATTATATTCCTATATACCAAGCGGTATGTAGTATAGAATATTATGCATACTTGGCTATAGCGTTTGTCCTGTTGCATCCAACTCGAACTTCTCCCTATTTTTGCATTTATTTAACTTTCAGTCCATAAAGCAAGGTTACACACAATGGGCGTCGTTGTGGCTTGGAGGCACCGCAAGGAGTTATTTTGAAACCGATTGCAATACAATACACCGTCTCTCCACAAACCTCACAAACATCAACAATATCACAATCTGCAGTGACAGTACCAACAATTCACAAGAGTTCACATCGCCGATGCGGGGGTCGAGTTTTCGTGGCTAACGCAACGGTGTCTATGAACTAAAATGAAAGTAAACGTGACACTGTAGCTTAACCTGACAATGTGTAGTGTGTAATGTTCAATGCTTATGAAAGGACTATGCAATAAGATAAGAATTGTTATAATTGAGAATATGTTAATATCTGTTCCCTACATGCTATGTTTTCAATAAGAATAATGTGAGGTGTAGGCTGTACTAAGGAATTGAAGCGTGGGTTAATGTGGCCCTCACAGTTAATGTATGTCAACAAAAGTTACAGTAAAATAATTCCAAAGCGAGCCATCCTACCAAGTTACAAAGAAATCCCTTCATAAATACAACTCATAGACTTTGATAAAGGAGTCTAGGTCATGTGATGGTCCGGCGGTCACGGTTGACCGATCGTGACCAAAATAGGATAGTCTAATCTAGAAATCATACCAAGTTATCCTACCAATCTACAATGAAATCTCTTCATAAAAACAACCTGTAGACAGTGCTAAAGGAATCTAGGTCATGTGATCAGGCGAAGGTAACGGCTGACTAATCATGACCAAAATAGGATGTTCTGATCTAGATATGATACTGAGCCCCACTACCCATTTACAATGAAATCCCTTCATAAATGCAAGCTGTAGCCTATGCTAAAGGAATCTAGGTAACGTGCCCCTGCGGCCGTCACTGTTAACTGAGCCCGACCAATATAGGATATTCTCATCTAGACATTATACGGAGTCACCCTACCAAGTTACAATAAAATCCCTTCATAAATACCACTTGTAGACTGTGCTAAAGGTTTTTGGGCAAGCGCTGGTCACGGATGACCGATCGCAACCAAAATGGGACGTTCTCATCTAAACATGACCTGAACCTGCCTATGAAATTTCGTGACGATCGGAAAAGAACTAAGAGGTGTAGCCTGCGCTAAGAAACTGTGAACAGACTTACAGACTCACAGACTAACAGACTTCCGCACGCGTGATGGCAATAGCTTATCTTGACTTTGTCAAGTTAAGCTAAAAATGGATCGAGCCCATTTTCGAACTCGATCAAGAAAATGTTTCGAGAAACCTACATAACGAAAATGAGTAGGATCGGTTGACGTTTGTTCAGGTTATCGCGCTATCGAATATAAAATTCGCAAGAATTGACCAAGTCAACCAAATAATTTTGCTGTCGTATATCGGACCGAACCCGTTTTTGAACTTGAGTGAGATAATCTTCTTAGAAAACCATATAACAAAAATGAATCGAATCGGTTGACGTTTGTTTAAGTTATCAAGCACAGAATTTGCAAAAAATGGCCAAGTCAGCCCAATAATTCTACTTCCGTAGATCTGACCGAGCCCGTTTTCGAACTTGATCAAGACATTGTTCCTTGAAACCCATGTGCCAAATGTCAATCAAATCGGTTGACGATTGTTGAAGTTATCGCGCTATCATTTTCAAAAGTAGTCGATATTAACAAAGAGACATAACTGTTGTGAAAAAGCATGGAGACGTCCTATTTCGCGTCATCGGGTATTGAACATGCATATCAGGTCACATACCAAATAATATCAAAATCCGTCCAGAAACACCTAAGTTATAAGCAAAAAGGGCCGCCAGCCCGGCCGCCCGACGGAGCCCTCTGGCCCAGCGACCGGCGCTCGTCATACCAATAGTCAAGTTTTTTTTTGAAAACTCGACTAACAAGCAACGACAATGCATTACTCCAAAAACAAGAACAGCGATATCCCCAAGGAGCGTCTTCAAGCCATGTAGAAAGAAAACGTCAAGGGAGATTGAAATTTCCTAGCCGTCTGAAATGAAATTCTGGCACACAAAACAGTGACTGCAAACAGACCGAGGAAGGTGATATTGTTCTTTGAAAATATCAGATTTATCCACTTAAATCAAGTTTAATCATTCTATAAATGCAGAACCCAACTCGGTTCGAGTTGCTGGAGTTTTTCTATAAATTCACGCGGGCCTTCGGCGCTCGGAAAAAACAGGAAAAACTCCAACTCGGGTCGTTGATTCCAGCAAACCAGCAGCGTACTTAACCCTCATTGTGGTCTGTCTTAATATTTCCTATATCTTTTCACAGAACTCAATAGGATAAGTGGATGATAAATAACGGGGTGCCCTCTCTCGCCAATCCAACATCAACGAGGTATTTATCAACCCTGCGTCTATGAATTGATTTGTTATGAATGAATGGCGTCATGGTATTACGTCCTTCAGCTGTGCATGACGTAATGCCTATTCAATGTGACACTTGTACTATAACCGCCAAAGTTGAAAGTAGTGTTTCAGCTGTGTTTTATTTTCCAGGTTTAATGCATGGCAGAACAATATAAAAATATAATTGTGGCAAAATAGGATCTAGTCTAATTTATTACGCTGAGTTGGTGACTTAGTTATCATTTATTTACTGTTATCGAAACGGTAACCACGACGTGTATAATCAATGTTCAATCAGGAGGATAAAAACGTTCTCTTTCTGAATCGAATGGTCGCCGCTACACTCAAAATAGATTTGTTCTTTGTCTAAACGTTTTTACTTGATTTCATCATGTTATTGCATCACTTAATTCTAAATATTGCACTGCAAGAAAATTAGCAAGAACGTCTCTTCTTCAAATTTCCCGCGTGCCATAGAATCAAGAAAGGACGCTGGTTTTTACTTGAATTTGAGGAAATACGTTCTTGTTGTAAGATAGTCAAGGTATTTTTTCTACCTATAGTTTAGTTAGCTTACAGACTGTTTTATCGTACCTTTGTAATACCAATAGCTCCAACATTTTCGCTATATGATGTTGTTCCATTGCCAGTTCCCCATGCACCAGCTAAAATGCATCCAATACCTTCAACACCTATTCCTAAAATAAACATCATTGATATTGTTTTGATTAAAACTTACAAAATGGTACCAATGTTGTGTCCAAGTATAAATCTGTATGTATTTATTATCTTCGCTAGACAATTCGTCCCTGAATTCCAGTGTGTTCTATGTGCCAGCAGGCACATAGAACACATTGGAACTCAGGGGACGAATTAACAAATGAATTATGCATCATTCAAACCACCAAGCAATTTTCCAATTCCGTGCAAGAATATATTTTTTATTCATTTATTGTGCTTCATGTCACATCAGCATCTAAAGCTATATCGTGATGATAAAACAGTATTTTTTAAAAGAGGTCATTATCTTCGGGGAAATAACACAGTTCATTAAAATGAGGAAAGAACACGAGGAATAAATTAGTGGTGAGAACAGTAATGAGATAACGATACCAGTAGTCTGCAGAATATTGTTAAAATTCCTCTGATGAATAGGCATGGAATTTGCTATAAAAGAATAAAAACAATTTAAAATTTATTAAAACAAGGTTGATTTCCCTGAGAAGAGGCAGAATTCTATACGAGTTCGTGTTATAAAATAGGTTTCCAAGAGACACAGCATTAAAATATCGATAAAACTATCTGATACCAATACCAATAGTCAAGTTTGTTTTGAAAACTCAACTAACAACAACAACAACAATATATTACTCCAAAAACAAGAACAGCGATATCCCCAAGGAGTGTCTTCAAGCCATGTGGAAAGAAAACATCCAGGGGGATTGAAATTCCCTAGCCGTCTGAAATGAAATTCTTCCACACAAAACAGTGACTGCAAACACACCGCCGAAGGCGATATTGTTCTTTAAAAATATCAGATTTATCCACTTAAATCAAGTTTAATCACTCTATAAATGCAGAACCCTACTCGGTTCGAGTTGCTGGAGTTTTTCTAGAAATTCACGCGGGCCTTCGGCGCTCGAAAAAGACAGGAAAAACTCGGGTCGTTGATTCCAGCAAATCAGCAGAGTATTTAACCCTCGTTGTGGTCTGTCTTAATATTTCCTATATCTTTTGGAAAATAGGTTTCCAAGAGACACAGCATTAAAATATCGACACAACTATCTGATGTAAAGGTTAGACCACAGACTTGAAATACCAGCCATCACTGACAAGCACGGAACAATATTGAATTTATCTGTATGGAAAGATGCATAAAAAGTAACTCCGACCAAACTATACTGCATAAAACTTGTCCATCACTCCTAACAAAGTCTGAAATTGCGTAATAAATGCACTGAACAAAGGGTTTGAATATTAAAAATAGCTGGGCCTTTGTGTCAATCGCTTGGAACAAACAACACTGTACTGAAGGTTTGGACTGTTGTGGCATCTCTCTGACTTTTTTTAATCTGTTTGTTTCGCTTAATACCGGATAAGTTTGTAGTCCAGGCACATTAGACATAAAAATGAGAAAGTAAGGAAAAAAATCGGAGAAAGCTGATTTTTTTATATGTTTCCGGGACACACATTGCGGATAAAGTGTGAAAAGTCCCCGCGAATCCGAGTTGAGCTTTTTTAGTTATAGCGTTTTTTTGATGAAAAAAAAAATTTTAAAAAAATTCGACCCAGCTCCATATTTCTCATTCTTATTCGCCTTAGTAGGGTGAGAATCATAAATATCGTGCTGAATTATATTGAGAATACATATCCCCAACAGAAAATGCCAACTTTGTACCAATCCTCACACTCAATGGTGAAATATTCACGAAAATGTACAAAATTACGAAAAAAAATTTATTGTTTTCATACACACAACGGTACACAACGTCCATTAAATCAAATCTACGACTACTTTGGGAGTTAAATTATATATCAAAAATTGCAGAAAAGCAGTGGCTTTATAATGATATATAACAATAGTCATTTATTCCATAATGAACTGGTGAAACGTGTGAAATATTAACCATACCCCCTAAACTCAAATTCAAACGGCATCGACTTTTCTCATTCAAATACCGTATTATAGCATCATTGTTTCAATTTCCATGTTCGATTAAATCACATAATGTGGTGTTCGCCTACACTCAAGATGCATTGGCATGTAATGTGTGCACGAAATTACACGAACTGCTCCAGAATGCGTCCGTAGGACGCACAGGAAAGCTTTGGGTACAATACTACGAGCAAATAGTCTTCTCCAGTTGTTCTTGAGAGCAGAGCGCACAGGCGACTGGGAACTCCACACATATTGTGTTCGCAATATGATTCCAGTATTTCACGCAGGTGGTCATTTTGCATACGCAAAAAGTTCTCATCTCTATTTGCAGCAGATGAATGAGCTAACAGAAATAATGCAACAGGATGATTTGAGGTTGTTCACTGAGAAAGGTTACTTTACCATAAGGAGCTCAGATAAATTCTGGGACGGGATATATTCTGATCAGACCATAGAGCAGTGTTTAATGAGAATGTTCAAGCTCCCTGGTGCTCTCACACATGGCAGGGGAATAACCGATAGCACTGTTGCGAAATGGGTACATGGACTACCTCTTTGCCTTCCGATATGTAATGCTCTCGAAAATTTTGTTCATGTTCACACTGGTCATGGCGAACAACATCGGGATCTCCGTCAAAGTTCACAATTGACTGATGCCAATGATATCACCAAATTATTGAACTGGCTCAGAGTGCATTCCCCCTTTCAGAATAGAGATCCACTACAATTAGTCTCTATAGCGACCAGGCTTGTGGCCGACGAAACTGTGAACTGTGACCAAGTTCGCAAAATTGGTGAATGTTGCGTATCGAATGTTGTAAGCAAAACGTTCAACAGCATCAAACTACGACGTGTTGACACTGTGAAGTCTTTCGCATCGATGGCAAACAGCATCAAAGTCCGTGGAAGTAAGGTAGTGATTGACCCCACAATTCTGTTCAACCGCATCACATGTGTTATTCAGTCACAAGCAGAGATGGAAGAGTATCTCAAATATGAACTCGCCCCGAAACCACCAGCATTGTTTGATTCTGCTGGAATGAGGAAGACACAGAAAAGCACGCTCGGTAAGATCCTCAAAACATACGGTTCCGAGCAAACTAAAATCCCAGAACATTCTCTGTTTGTTGTAGATGGTGGATTTTTATTGAGGGCAGTTGTATGGCCTAAACAGTCGTTATATAAGGACATATGTACATCATATTCCAATTATCTAGTGAGACATTTTGGGGCGAACGTCGTGGTTGTTTTTGATGGTTATGCTTGTACAATGTCGACAAAGGGCATGGAACAAGCCCGTAGATCTAAAGACAGGTATTCCATTGATATCAATATCTCACCCGAGTTACCAGCCACCACACCCCAATCCGATTTCCTTGCAAATGCCAAGAACAAAACCCAACTGATCGATCTTCTAATGCAGGAGCTATCTGCTATCAATATTCAGTCCAAGCAGGCCGAGGCTGATGCTGATGTACTGATAGCCGAAACTGCACTTGACATCGCTCAAGATGACAACAATGTTGTCGTTGTGGGAACAGACACAGACTTGTTAGTCATTCTTACCTCTCGAGTTCAACCGGGATGTAATATTCACATGATGTATTCCATTACCCCAAACTTACTAGTTTTAGTTAGTGAAATAGCAACCAAAATGGGTGACCATAGAAGCAACCTCCTTGTAGCACATTCTATAAGTGGTTGTGACACTATTTCTGCACTCTTTCGAGTTGGTAAGAAGAAAGTATTCAGTACAATTGTCTCCGATGTTACTAGCGACTCACAACAGTATGTCAACACAATTTTGGCGGATGACAGTACACCAAGTGCAGTAGCCGCTGCCGGGGAACAACTTCTCCTGATCTTATACGGGAGTAAAACTGTTTCCTCTCTCGACCAATATAGATATGTCACTTACAAGCGTTATGTAGCAAAATCTAAACTGAATAAACCCATCGACCTAGCCTCACTCCCACCAAGGAGCGATGCTGCACAACAACATGTCTACAGATGTTATCTCCAGGTCCAACAATGGCTGGGCACTTCGCTTCCTCCGACGGATTGGGGGTGGTCGCTAGACAATGGACTTCGTGTACCGACTGCAGCCACAAAGCCATGTGCCCCCGATAACCTACTGAATCTGATCAGTTGTGGTTACAAGAGTGCTTGTACAAAAAGGTGTGGGTGTAAGAAGGCAGGACTCTCTTGCTCAGGTTTGTGTAATTGCAGTTCGGATTCTTGTAACAACCACAGAAACACTGTCCTGTCGGAAATTTCTGAGTTCGATGAATAATATGTATATAGGTCATGTCATTTCTGTATATAGCGTTGATAATATTCAATGTAACTTAATCCATGTTGATTGATTTGTACATTCTGTAAATATTATTTATTGATTTTTGTACATTCTGTAAATATTATTTATTGATCTAATGCTGCCAGACACAGACGTGTCTGTTCGGTCCCAAGCCCGAAAATAGTTGAGTTCTCATGCTGGCGAATTTTATGCCAAAAGGGGAACTCGGCCAGAAGCAGAGGGGGTCTTCCATAATGTCTATTTTGTAAGCAATGATAAAAGTCTTCAAATGGTGGTGGATTTTTTATCGTCTGTCCAACTAACATCCCGTTCTGTACTACGACCCTTTGGGCAAATCCGTTAGGAAAATCGTCATTTTTTGCGTAAATCCGATACTTTTTTGTGAATTTTCAATAATTTTTCGCAGAAATTGTCACAGAATGCACATTTTCCTCTAGGTAAATGTATATTAGACATTATGTAGCTCGAAATACGCGTAAACAAAAAATACAGTTGGATCAATTCGAGGTTACAAAGTTCGTGCGATTTTTTTTTATTTTTTTCAAACGCGTTTTCGAAAAAAGGCTGTAGAAAAAAAAGCTCAACTGGGATTTTAGGGGGCTTTTGTCTAATCATTCAGTGACATGTACTCGACATTCCCTGAAAAAACAGCTTTCTCCGATTTTTTTCCCTAGTGAAACCTAATGTTCTTGGGCTATTGATCAATTCTTTAGCTTGTTTTTCTCCACCCAGTAATTTTGAAAAGGGTTCATTTTTTCTGCACTTTCGTGACAGCAATCACCAACCCTTTACCTAACGAATCGTAATTTGCAAATTGAGCCGTTGAAAAAAAAAAAATTCAAAATATTTCAACAATACCATATCATGTGACCCCCATTGGAACGAGCTCATCGAGCTCGTTCCAATGAGGGGGTCACATGATATGGTTTTGTTGAAATTTTTTTGGAAAAATTAAAAAAAATAGTAATTAAAATAATAAATTTTGATATTCTCTGCGTTGGGTAGAGGGTTAAAGTGATAAAGTTAGGTTTGCCGGGGATAGTTTTATTTTGGACGCCATTATTTTTATTAGACTCACCTGTTGTGAATGAAATGAACATCGTTACGTTTAGCTGAACTGAGAGAGGAAAACACAAACCATTGTTCACTTGACATTTGGCTTCTAAAAGCACCCCCATAGGTCAGTACAGAATTGCACAAATCATCCATAAAGTTTAACATTCACAATTCGTGAAAAGACTGCAACAAATTCCCAGAATAGCCTTGGATATCTCTTGAAAAAGGGGTGGATGTCCTAGTACACTGCGAACAATTTTTTTCAAATAAAAACTAAGGGTGTGTTAGATTCCAAAGCTGAAAATGAAAAAAAACGTGTATGTTCTAGGAACTGCCCCCCATGGCTAATATGTCGCTTCTTTTTGTGACTATTTTAGAAGCAAGCACAGTGAATAACTGGGGCGTAGTCAAGCTAATTGAAGTTTTAGGGTGCAAAATATTTTTCTGCTTCCATTAGCAGCAGAAAAATGTTGTGTCCCCTCCACATCATTTGAATGGCAGCATATTTTCTACCTGCACTTCATTCTACCCCGTGGTGTGTCAAGAGTGTGTTCCACTTACAGGTGAAGGTCCCGGGTCTTCCTTCCAGGTGTGGAGGTGGGGGGGGGGGGTGGGGGAAACTTTTCATGGCAACTGAATCACCACTAGTACTCTTTGTAAGCCTTAGGTACTGTACGCAGACAGTGAAGGCATTACTTGATGACCCAAGAAATATCCAGGTGACAGTATAGGAGCTGGTTTTGGAATTTCAGACATGATCGTACATATGGTTGACATTTTCCAGAAAAGGACGGGGGGGGGGGGGGCCCTATTTCGCTTGTTGACAACCACGTGGAATGCCACCGGCGCACCCACTGTGTGTCCGCAGTGGATACGGGTGACCGTTTGGGTGAGTGACTGAACACAAAAACACTCTTTAGCATAATAACCCTTAATCCAACGTAACGGACAAAGACGGCCAGCGTTATACACAAAAATCACTTAGCTTATGACCTCTTATTGGAACGAACTCGTTGAGCTCGTTCCAATGAGGATCATAAGTGATGTTTTTGACGCAAAAAAATGAAGAAAAAAATAGTTATTCATGAATTTTGTTTGCAAATGTCGTCTGCCTTTCGTGTTAGATGAAGGGTTAAATATATGTTCTCGTCAGCACCTCTCTCGCATTATCATTTATTACTAGTTACCCTTCATTCACCACTGCATGGGGGCGCGGTGTCGTTGCGGTAACCGGTTCTCGTCAGATCACCGATGTTAAGCAACGTCGAGCCCGGTTAGTCCTCGGATGGGTGACCGTCTGAGCGATCGATTCGGACTCCCGCGTTGTGTCCTTGGGCAAGGCATTTAACCCCGATTGTCCACACGGGGACACGATGACGCCGTGTACTAAGGCGTACTGCACGTCGATGGTGCGCATGTCTTCAACCAATCTAACCCTGCCTGTGCTGCAGTGCGGAGTTACGATGTTAGGGAGCTGGTAGTTGCTCGGTGGTTCTCTCCGGGTACTCCGGCCTTCTCCACCCGTAAAACTGTCACGGTCATGATTAGCCATTGTGCAGAAGTATGTGACCTTAAACACCAATAAATAAATAAATAATCATGGTATAAAAACGTGTTAGCTGGTCTGTTCATTCATGATTGAACATTCTGGAATTAAGGTTATCTTCCTCTAAAAAGTAAATTGCAAAGTGCTGTAAATGAGAATGTAGCACTCGGAAAGTTCTCATTGTTTTTCCCACTTGCAGTAAGTGGACTGAACTTCAAGGACATCTTGATCCTGTGTTCACCATTACATTGAATCGTAATTTATTTCCTGTAATAAAACAAGCGACTTGATCGTCAATAAATACAAAACAATAATTACCTCTATTAACTGCATGTACTGGGGGAGGAGGGGCACCAGATAATCGTGCGCATGCGTAGTAATCACCAATCGACTCAATCATCGATGCCAAAACACCCGCCAATATACCAAACACTCCAGCTACAGTAACCGTTGGTAAACCCCATTGTCCTGAAATATAAATAATTCACGGAGAACTCATGTTGTTTCAGGAAAGCAAGGACTGATTCTGTCAATATATCAATTCTTTACCAAACGAATTATTCTGATTGCATTTAGTACAACCGACAACAGCTGTTTTGTCTGAGGTCAAATCATGTGTCTCACAAAATTCCATAAAGTTCAAGACATACTTTCGCGTCAATGCCGATCAGGCAAAAAAAAAATGGTTTGGTTCCAGTGTAACAGGAATGGAAGTCCGTAGGAAAATTAGTCCGTCTGGACTATTATTCCGCGGAATTCTAGTCCTAGGTCTAACATTTCTAGGAATAGTAGTCCGGCGGACTACTATTCCTAGAACTGTTAGACCTAGGACTATAATTCCGCGGAATAATAGTCCAGACGGACTAACGTTCCTACGGACTTCCACTCCTTTCACACCCGTTAAATGCAGTAGAAAAATAGAGTGGGTTGGGATTTTTGTTGTTGTTTTTGTTTTTTTATAGTTTATTTTCTCATACTCTCGCTTAAACTTTACTGAACGTAACAACCAAAACCGACGACCGCCATTTTCAAAAATCGCCATTCAAATTTTATTACTTTTTCATTTTTGTCTCAAAATAATCAAAAGCAGCTGTGGAGAGCTGAGTTTTCAAGTTAAAGTTGAATGACAAAATAGTCTGTTTTTTTCCTCTAGTGATGGGGTAATGAGTTCCAGTGTCTAGGGGCAGCGATGGCAAAAGCCCTATCACCTGCTGTGTTTAACGTGGACTTGGGATGAGCCTGTGTTAGGACATTCGACGAACGCAATGCTCGTGGTGGTTTGCAACCAAATAAGAGATTGGTTAGGTATTGCGGCATCTTATCGTGTAAGCATTTGAAGGTGAATAAGATGAGTTTATATTCTATTCGCTGGTCCACATGGAGCCAGTGTAGCTTTGCAAGGCGTAATATGGCAAAACTTTGGTGATTTGGTAACAAAACGTGCAGCATACTTCTGAACTTGTTGAAGCTTTTCGGGCAGAGATTTCTTGCAACCATACAGGAAGGAGCTGCATTAATTCAAGCGGCTTGTAATGAAGGCATGGACTAGTTGTTCCGTTGTCTTATCATCTAAGAATGGTCTTATTTTACTAATTTTCCGACGTGGTAAAATGCAGACTGGCAGATGTGTCTAGTTAACATGTCTGTCGTCCCCCAGACTTTCTTCCATGAAAAATCCTAGGTTACGTACCCATGAATATGGCTCAATTGCAGAATCATCGGCCAGCAAAGGTAGTCTTGGTATGTTTGAAATTTGGTTTGGCAAACCGAATATATTACGAAATATATTACTTCTGTTTTATTAGCATCAAGTGTTCGATAATTAAATTTTAGTTGGAAGATACCACCCAGATTGAAAGGGTTAATGCAAGAACCGGCCAAGGCTGCACGTTGAAAATATTATTTGCTCTACACCCAAATAATGAATATGGAATCTTGTAATTGCTCCCATTGAACTGACATGGAAGATACCGCCAGGGTTGAAAGGGTTAATGCAAGAAATGGTCAAGATGTTGTGATGGTAACCCACGGGAGCAGCGATTTTGTGGCAGTGCTGTGTGATTATTGTTAGAACACAGACTCCGAGTCATGACTCGTCCTTGCATCTCGACTCGTGAGCCATGGCATCCCTTTGAATGAACACCACCTGAATTGGCTATATAGATTTGGTATGCCTTTTTTCTCATATGTCTTTTTTGTGTGTCTGTTGCGTCACAATAAATACACAATGCTATACGCATACACATGCTATCGATTTCCGGTCCTACATTTCATTGTACCACACCAACTATGTTTCAGCACCCCTATTTTCCTGTATGTACTTGTGGGCTGCAACACATTTTGTTACACAAAGTACACAAAAATAGTTGTTCCAAAGTAAAGGTTGTTCCGTCCTAGCTGACGAAACTCCGAACAAGAGGATCTAAAGCCTACAATTGCTCAAAAGGCAGGACTACATGTAAAAATGTGATTTCCCATAGGGGTTCCATTGTAACTATGAGCCGCAATTGCGACCACGTTTGCAACACCATCAAAATTATATGAGGATCATTGGTAGAGGGTATCCCAGTCATCAACCAGGTGAGGTTTCAAAACATATGGCCTTGTAATTTCAGAGAAGATTTTTTTCAAAATCGACTAATCAGAATCAAAGAATGCCTCTGACGGCCATGTGTTCCATCTGCCGGGTACAAAATGTTGAGCTTTTGTAGAGAACCTCACATAGACCATTCTTGCCAAGTTTGTTTCAAATCGGCTCAGTAGTTCCAGAGAAGAAGATGAAAATGTGATTTCCCATAGGGTTTCTGTGTCTAATTATAAGCCGCAATTGCGTTTGTTTCAAATCGGATCAGCAGTTCCCGAGATGAAAATGTGATTTACCATAGGGTTTCTATTGTAACTATAAGCTGCAATACCGGCCATGTTTGCAACCCGATCAATGTTAAATGAGGATCGTTGCTGGAGGGTGTCCCAGACATCAAGCATGTGAAGCTTCAAAACATTTGGCCTTGTAGTTACAGAGGAGAAGATGTTTCAAAATCGACCAATCAGAATCAAGGAATACCCCTGGCGGCCATGTTTTTCATCAAACAGGACCAAATGAGGAACAGTTGTAGAAAATCCCCATAGACTATTCCCGCCAAGTTTGATTCACATCGGTTCAATAGTTCCAGAGAAGAGGATGAAAATGTGATTTCCCATAGGGTTTCTGTGTCTAATTATAAGCCGCAATTGCGTCCATGTTTGCCACTTGATCAGCATTAAATGAGGATCGTTGATAGAGGGCGTCCCAGTCATCAAGCATGTGAAGTTTCAAAACATTTGGCTTTGCAGTTTCAGAGGAGAAGATTTTTGATAATCCATCAATCAAAATGAAAGAATGCCTCTGGCTGCCACGTTTTTCATCCGACGGAAACAAAATGAGGACCGTTTGTAGAGAACCTCCCATAGCCTTCTTCCAACTTTGGTTCACATCGGCTCTGCAGTTCCAGAGAGGAAGATAAAACTATGAAAAGTTTACAGACGACGACGGACGACGGACGACGGACACCGGACGGACGCCAAGTGATGGCAGTAACTCACATGACCCTTTGGGCCAGGTGAACTATAAACTTACAAATTACTGTAAAAACACATTCCCTAAACAAAAAGGCAAAGTGGACAGTACTTAGTTACTTCTAATTAGCTTGCCATAAAAAGCCAAGTTTCCCTTTGTAACTTTAAATAAACGATTACAACAGACATCCCCGAGAGCTGTCTGTTCTTTTCGTTTATGAAAAGTAACAAAGGGAAACGTCGCTTTATTTTTTACTAATGTCACAGGTGCTTTCTCAGATTATATGATTCTTAATTGGACCCTCCTCGCCCATCCAATAATTTCAGGGGAGAGAACTTTATCAAAAATAAAGTTATCTTTAAGTTACCGCATTTTCCAAATACCAGTTATACGCCAAATTTCGTGTGTGTAAATCTCGGGTTTGCATTAATTTTTAAAGATAGCTCATTGGCTACTCTTCTTTACTCATTTCGCAAATCAACAAGTAGTTTCACAATTTTCGAAAGAGAGTGAACGATATGCGGGGTAATTGAAAACAATCGGTCTGTTTCCAACTTCCGGCCGCCATTTTGTCCACCATATTGTTCACATATCCATTTTGTTTCTTCTATTCACAAGGGATTTGTGTTTGCTCGATTAAACATCAGTCCGCATTGAGAAAACAATGACTTTTTACTCTTATCTACTCTTTCTATAGGAAGTTGAAATCATCTTGGATAAAATCTCTGAAACTGTCGTCAAGTTGGACACCATTTTGATTTTAGGCATTGCAGCTTTTCTATTAATGTAATCATCCTTAAAATTTGAAGGGGTGTATATGAGCTTCAGAATGAATGGGATTAGTTGAATCCTGCGGAATTGAGGGATACTCTATCAGCTCCCGGGCTAGAAATACAGTGTATTAAATGGTTAATGTTCTATTTCTGGTCAGATTTCGGTGTGACACGGTGTGCTATCGCAGAAACGACGCTGTTTTCCCTACTTTTGAAATTTTTACCGCGTTTTCACAAATGCCGACTATACACCAAGTGTTGGGCTTATAACACTCTGATTTGCACTAAAAGATCACCTATATCACACATCGACAGAGACGTCTATATTGTTCAAACAAGAAAGAACAGAATGTCGTAAAAGTGGAGAAAATCGATCTATATCCAACTTCCGGCCACCGTTTTGTCCGCCATATTAGATTATAACCTCAAAACTTTACTTCCTCAGAATGTACATCGTATATGAAGCAAAACCAATAAGAGAAGTATTGATGTTCTTACTCATTATAAGTCGAGACAGCCATTGAAAGATACTTCCCCGTAGGGCCCTGCGAAGCTTCGAGATTTGATTCGATTTCGAATCTTAAGCTGATATTCGATTCGATTCGAAATCGGCTGTACGATTCGTTTCCTCTCTGATCTTTTTCATAGGAATATATCTTTTATCATATGACTCGTCCGTTTTGTTCACTTTAAAACATTTGATATTTTATGTTCATATTAATCAGTGATAAATAAAGCCTTCCGTCAATTTCATTGGTCAATTTTAAAACTAGACAATTTGATTGGCTAAACAAAATACAATTGGGCCACATTTTCATAATTTGCATAATTAGAGTTGGGAGCTTTCATTGGTCAATTTCAAAACTGGACAATTTGATTGGCTAAACAAAATACAACTGGTTCACATTTGCATAATTTCAGGAGGGAGAATTTACGTTATCTGTCCTATTTAGGGTGGGTTATATTGTATTAATCTTTTACCTACAAGAACAAACGCCATTCATTTTTTTATATTTTCACTTTTTGCTTCCAAAACATAGGTTATGACCCCTCATTGGAACGAGCTCGACGAGCTCGTTCCACTGAGGGTTCATAACCTATGTTTTGGAAGCAAAAAATGAAATTTTGTAGTTATAATACGAGGAAGTTTTTTCCAAGTGCCGTCTGCAACTCAAGTTAGGTGATGGGTTATAAAGTCATACTGAGTGGCTAATTTGTGCGTGTGTGTGTCATATGATAAATAGAATATGAAATAAGTGTTTTTCTCACCAGCAATGTTAATCCCAATATCACCAGCACATTTAAGGTTTCCAAGTAATGTCGACGATGAATTATAATCCTTACGGGGTAATTTTCCAATTACATCATCAAAGCATGACTTCTACGAAGGTATTCCTTGATGATGTTGTTGGATTATTTTATCAGTCGGGACTTGAGACATCACAGTCTGAACAAATCAAGTTTATAATACCCCAACCCCTATTGGTCATCTTCAAGATGCCATTGATTCGATTCGCTCCAAGTCTTCTTGGCAATGGGCTAGGACAAGGGCCCTCCTCTGCCTCCCTGCTCCGACGCCCCTGCAAGAGACCTGGTGATAAAAATGAGTTCAAGAGGAGACACTGATTTTTAAAATCCCAATTTGCACCACTCAAATCGAATCATCGAGACTTTTCCGAATCGAATCGAATCAAATTTCAATGTTTCGCAGGGCACTACATTTTAGTTTTTCCTAAGTGCTTGTTCCACATTGATATCATGATTCTTTTGACGAACAATGGATGAAGAAATGTCGTTGAAATCGTCTTTTCAAGAAAAATGGCTATATACTTTGTCGACATTGTTTAATCAATTTTCTTTTAACCCTCTGCACTCAAAAGTCAAAGTGGCAAAGTTTTCAGAAGCAAATATTTTCCACAATGCAGTTTGGTATTTAACCAAATAAATCTTGTTTGACAGAGCTCATTGAACTCGGTCAAACAAGATATAATTGGTCAAATTCATAGTTAACCCTTTACCCAACGTAACGGCCAAAACCGACCAGCGCTATTTTCAAAAATCGCCAATTAATTTTAGTTACTTTTTCATTTTTTGTCTCAAAAACATAGGTTATGACCCCTCATTGGAACGAGCTCGTCGAGCTCGTTCCAATAAGGGGTCATAACCTATGTTTTTGAGACAAAAAATGAAAAAAATTAGTTATTCAAGAATTTTTTTTGCAAGTGTCGTCTGCTTTTCATGTTAGGTAAAGGGTTAAACAAGAGAAAAACAGTGTGATTAACAAGCATTCTGCTGTACTACCAGAGTGCTAGGGGTAAAACATACGAAATGGAGTGTGAATATTTCTTACCTGGGTAAGGAAACCTAAACCATTTTGACCTCCTTAGAACATCAGTGTTTGTATCAGTTCTAGCTGCGTATCCCCACTTTTCTGGATCGTCGGCGAAGACATCGGTCTCTGTTAAAATGACACAAATAATCCATGCGACGATGATTCCCAGCAATACCTAACGTAAAGCAACAAAATCACTGAAGTGCAAGATTATGACATTCTAAGGCTTCTCGAAAATATTATCAGGACCAGCGGCGTCTGGCAGATGATCGATTGAATGAGAGGAGTGGAGGAGGGAGGATGGGAACTAATTTTTCTCCCCCCACCCCCACTGTACGTGAAACATACGCGTGTCCCGCTGATACAGTAGGGTGGGATATTTCTATCCCACCCACCCTACGTGACATACTCATTTACATATTTTATTAGGTCGCCGGAACTATTTCATCATCGTCTGCACAATTGCAACATGGGGTTGAAACATCAAGTTTAATATTTGAATAATAATTAAATATTGTTGATATAGAGACTTAATATTTAATTATTATTCAAATATTAAAGTTGATGTGTTTCAACCCCATGTTTCTCTGCATATTTAATAATATCACTGCGCGAATTTATCGATCGATTAATAATCTCGCAATGCCCTTTACATTAGAGTTTGACATGCGCAAATTCATTAACCCCTTAACGGACAGTGTTACAAATCAATTAATTTTTAGTATATACCTATGGTATATTCCTAACTTTTGTACGATCTTTCCGATGAAATTGTTCGTTTTTCGAAAGGACTACGACTTTATAAATTGGGTATGTCAGCACGTGACCGCCAATTATCTATAATGACGTAATCGTCGTGTGTGGGGAGAAAAATCATCCACGATGAGTCTGAAGGTGGGAATGTGGAAATCTCACCCTCGGGGCAAGATATTTGAACCAGACCCTCGGCAAACCTTGGGTCTGGCTCGAATATCTTGCCCCTCGCGCGAGATTTCCCCACCCCATCCCCAGACTCATCGGGGATCATAATAGTCCCGATTGTGATGATTCGGGTCCCGACTAATGAAATACTCCAACTACATGTACATTAACAAGGCATGCATAGATGATGTAGTTGAAATATTTCTCAATTGGGATTACAGAAAAAGCTGGGACCCAAACATTGAAAATGATATGTCCGCATCTGAAATGTAAATTGAGAGGATTAAATTTTGTAACCTTAGGGGATTAAATTTTCTAAACCAAAGGATTATGTCAGTATTTGAAAATTAATATGAGTCGAGTAAGTCCTTACGCGTATTTTGGGGTTGTGTCATGAAGGGTTTCTATCCAAAGGATTTTGTATTGCTGGTTGCTTCTAATTAGCTTGCCATAAGTTTCTTTTCGTAACTTTTAATGGGGGAAACAACAGATAGCTCAGAGAGCTGTCTATTGTTTCGTATATTAAAAGTAACAAAGGGAAACTTTGCTTTATTTTCTACTGATGTGCTTTCTCAACAATTACATGCTTTTTAATTGGATCTTCTTCGACCGTCTAATAATTTCAGGGGAGATATGTTATCGAAGGTCGATTTTCAGGACGAGATAAGTCAGAGATGGGAATAAATCATGGTGGGGTGGGGGTGGGCGGGGAGGGGAATGCCTCCAGCAACAGTTTTACTGGAGAATGCATTTTGAGATAGCGAAAATATAGTCGAATTTTTCCACATGACCCATATGCTTGTTTTTTTACCTTCGGAAATGAAATGTAATATTATGGAGATCAAACTTATATTTTATCATTTGAAAAAAAGGTTAAAAAAACTTAGAAGTTATGAAACTACTGTCAGTGTGTAAAATTGTTGAACAAAACAATGTGGTTGGGTGGGGTTGCGGTAATACGGCGGAACCCTAAAGATGATTCTCTTTCTAAGTTTTGATGACGATTATTGTTTTTAGGGGATCAGGGCCCGCTCTGTGTGTCTGAAGCACATATTATTGAGTGCATTCTTTTAGGGGCGTCCTTTCGAATATGGAGAGATCCATTTCTATTTTCGACGCGAGATTCGTTTTTCAGATTGCTGTAGCATCATCACGGAGAATGTTCGCCTCTCGACTGCATGGAACGTAGAAAGCGCTTAGTAACAAGCTTCAAGGCCACCGCTTTATGTAAGGCATTCAACACTATAATGGACAGTCTGTTTACCCACTTTGTGCGGAGTTTGCAAGCAGGCTATCGTTGATCTAATGAGGTTTTTATTCACTCACAAATATATACAAATAACATTTCAGGCTCCACTTAAAGATATTCCAATCAATAAGTATTTAATTAACCCTGAATCCATCAAAACTAACACAAATAGAGGAACTACGTTGCGTGATCCTAAAACTACGACTGTGGTGAGTATTCATTCCTAATGGTGATGCTACTATTGACGTCGTAGCAATCCTTATTTATTCCCAGTTCCATATTTGGCATTCGTTATCAACCGATAGAATCGGTTGATAACGAATGTCAAATAAGGAACTGGGAATAAATCACGGTTGTCACATCCCCGATGTCACCAAACATTTGATCGAATCATTCGTCTGGAATATATCAGTTGGCCGGAAAAATGAACCGTAGATTCATTTTCTGACCAACTGAAGTATTCCTGACTAGTGAGTTCAGATATGGGCGATGGACCATTTAAAGTCAAGACTGGTACCATGTCATAACAGTGTCGAATTCCCTACAGATTCGACTGGTGACCCCAGAGCGTGACATAATACATGTGCACCGCATTACAGCTAGATTCATCTTTTATATTCAGTTCGTTGATGACCCCATGACTCCCAAGTCCACAACCCCCTCTAGAAACCCAAATCATAATAATTAACGCGTGACTATTTCATCTCCGAGAAAAAAAAAACATTCTAAGAGATATTATGTAACACACAATCTGTTCTAATCCACCTCTCCGACGCAGAGGCGGATTCAGAAATTGTGCTCAAGGAGGACGACGATAGTCCATCCCGAATCGTGGAAGGGTCTAAGGTAGCTCACATCCCCGGAAGTCGAAGGGTTCTGCGAGCCCGTCAAAGAACATCCGGTGTTCCGTGCACCACTTGCGCATCATTTCAGACCCAAGATGGCTGCGTGGTGTCTTCTTCGCTCACTTCGCAAGAAAAAAAAAACTGCTACGTTTCAGGAATTATGTGGTGATCGATAGTTTTTTATGTCAAAGTTGATAATTAGAGGTATAGCTCCTGCGATCTATCGACGCTAGAGTACGCTGTATATTGTACCGAAACGGCGAAGTTGGGCCATAGTGCTTTCAAATTAATGACCAGGCTTCGCGAGGAGTGTGTTAGACAGCCAGGACGTACCACATCAAAAAATATTATTTGACAAATATTACGCGAGGTTGTGCGGCATATGGCAGTTTATAGACTGGCCATTCGCACCGTGATGTGTATATCGGCCGAAGCGAATCTGAGGTCAATATGCCCATTAAGGGTTGTCTGATCGGTCCATAAACTACATATGGCTCACAACCTCGTGCAATATTTGTTATATTATACCCAAACTCCCCCCGACCGAGACCATTTTGTTTTAACACACACATGAGTATGCATTATTATATTTATTCGCATTTTGAAAAAAGAAATCGATGATTAACATTGATTTTTTGATTCCTCCAGAGAATTAACCCTTTAGCTACCATAACGGAAAAAACGACCAGCGCAACTTACAAAAATCACCATCCAGTTTTCATTATCTTTTCATATTTTGTCTCAAAAACATAGCTTACGACCCTCATCGGAACGAGCTCATTGAGCGCATTCCAATGAGGGGTCATAAGCTATGTTTTATAAGCAAAAATTGAAAAAAAAAAGTTATTCAAGAATTTTGTTTGCAAGTGTCATCTGCCTTTCGTGTGAGGTAGAGTGTTAACAAAGTATACTACGAAATGTTTAAATATTTTGAGCAACAATGAAAAGTTCTTAGATAGAATACATGATCTAGATTAAAAAAGAGGGAGGGGCAGTTGTCCACTCAGTTTTTGAGCTAGACGTATATTTTTTCTTGTTTTGAGTTAGTGTTTCATTCACCTTTTCGCAGAATAGTCTTTAAACTTTCGCCATCATGAATGCCAATGACATGGTCGCGTTTAGGTTCGGCCCGTTGTCACTTGACTACGGGCCATACAGTACAGTCGCCGTGGACTGGTCGCAGTGATGTCCACGCATGCGTTTACCGGGCAATAAAAATCATAAGCAGCAAAATTTTAATTAATGAAGCACCGGGTTGTACCCGATGGTTCATTAATTAAATTTTTGATGATTATTCCTATAATTAGTGTTTGGAGTCTAATATTATTGCGTCCGTGGAAATATTGCTCGCACGTGGAAAGTGACCAGTCCGCGACGGCCATACTGTAAAGTGAAATATTGATTGGTAACTTTACAATAAATTAAGAGGGAAATGAGACAACGAAAGGCTAATATACGGACTGTGGACAAATTTGGACCAGCTCCACCCCTCGACTGAATCCGCCACTGCAACGGTCCCATGACAAATAGCAGTCCAACTGTATCTTTTCGGCCTGATAGAGTTTTCATTCCTTATTTGTTTTTTTTTGTAAAACGAGGGTTTTCATTCTTGGTGACAAGATATAATCAATAGAATCCTTTAGAACTTACCGGGAATAATTTAAATAGTTGGATTCTCCATGTTGTGCATCCCTTTTTACGATTAAATGTTGGCAATGGAATTGATATTTCACGTAAATATTGTGAGAATATAGTGATCAAGACGACAGTTCTGAAACGAAAGCCAAAAATTATCAATACGGCAGAGCTTTTACGTGAAGAACTTAGGATCGCTGTACACATTATTACTTTTCTCTAATTACCCCCCCCCCCCCCCCACCCCACCACTCCAACCCCCGAGATTGTGTGTTCCTTTTGTTACTATTCGCTCTCAGACATTGCTTGTAACACACATGGTGGTGACAAAAATTGTGATCAGCGTGGATCCTGAGATTACACTTGATGGTGTCACTGGAACCATCGAACAGAGGGGTGTTCTCAAACGTCGAAAAACTAAAATTCACACTAAAAGCTAAGCTAAGCTAAGCTAAAAGAATGGTTTTAGCGCGCCGAAGGCGTGCTGGGACGTTCTGGGGAAAGCCCCTTTCGACCCTCGTTTACTGTATGTTATTCGGTAATTTGAGACAGCGTCATCAGCATCATGTCTGAGTGGTGTAAAGGTGGAAGAGGATTGGAGTTGATGTTTCTTCTTGTTATTCTTCAGGCAAGTATAGTCTGCCGCTTGTGATTTTGTGGTGAAAATAGGCCAAAAATTCACACCTCGGTAAGTTTTTTTTTTTTATAGTAATTATAGTTTATATCAAATTAGTGGTCACTCCTGAGATGTTTCTGCGTTCAGAGATAAATCAGAGATACAGTCGGTGGGATTTCTGTGTTCAGTGAACAGAGTTTACTGAGTTGTGTAAGATATATACAGTACGTGGAGAGTGAATTGTAACTAAATCACCCGGGGAGTAGAGTTATCACCCAAAGTATCACTTTCAAATTCTGGACAAAAAATACAAGCAATGTTTCAGCCAGTGGACCTCCGGGTATAACCCGGAGGTCCACTGGCTGGAACTTTGCTTGTGCTTGTTATTCTTTGCAACAAATTTACAATTATTGCTTGGGCGGAATCCCCACTCTGCAGGTGATTTAGTGACAATACGCTTTCCACGTACTGTATATACGTACAAGTCACTGGTATCCATATCAATTTTCTTAAGATAATAAGAGGGAAAAATTGGGGAGCAAACAAAGACGCGCTTTCAAGCTTTACAAATCATTCAAACGTCAGTGAGAATTGCACAACAAACACCCATTGTTATTCCCCACGGTTACAGACCCTTCCCGCAAAATACCCTATCCTAATTAGATATAGACTATAGCCTTAAGCCTATTGTTCTCTTGTGTAAGCACTACGGTACAGATTTTCATTTTTTCGACGTTCTGAGATTCAACCGAACAGAGTTGCTAGTGACAAACCAGTAAAAAGACTGAAGAGCACACACTGATCCAACTAATACAGATTACAAGGATGTCTTCGCTGTCACTTATCCTTATTACGCCACGGGGATCGCGAAACAATTTTGAAAGTGGAGGGGCTGAATCAATGGTTCGATTTTTTGTATATGTGTGTTGTGGGAGTTGGGATGAACGTGGCTATACTTCAGCGTGATTTTTTTCTAATCGTTCACAATATGTAAGTGAAATGTTTATGTTTAAAATAACCTGTACTACCGTTGTACCAGACCTAGTATACAGTTGTTGTAACACTTTCGCTGCTATAGTTCCACATTGAGTACGGACACAAGTTTCAATGTCCTGTGATGTAAGTCCGTACAGAGTACGGAGATACCACACCCAAGGAGAGTATACCATACAGGGGCGGCGGAACGATTTTCAAAGTTGGGGGGGGGGGGATCGGGCGACGGATGCTCGTCGGTAAAAAAAATTTAAATTCCAGGGTCCCAAAACTCCCATTTCCATGCATCTGAGTGGATATTTTGAGATTTTTCAGGAGATGTATTTGAAAGATTTCACACTTTGAGAGCCGTTAAAAAACGTCGGTAAAGAATACAGGTGAGGTCTATTTATCAGCTTTGGTCGTAACGATCAAAACTGATAAACAGACCTCACCTGTAATCTTCACCAGACGTTTACAACACTTATACTGTCTGTGGATTATCTTGTCTGGCGGTGGATTTGGTACTTGTATGTCTGTAAGATTACGATCTAATTCAGTTAATCGATTTTTTTAACAGACTGTATACATTTTAGCGTTTGCTGCCACTTACTGCAAAAAATGATCCGAAATCCATCGAAACTGAACCAGTACGAGAGAAACATAGCTGGCGAAAATGTGAGGGAGGCTCTGGATCCGTCCCTTGTTTCACCAGTCATTTGTTGTGTTAAAGTATATGCATACAAAAAACATGGCCCGGCCAAAAAGTGGAGGGGCTGAAGCCCCTCCCCCCCAGCTCCCACCGGTTCCGCCGCCCCTGCCATAGCACATTATTATACTCAATATAAGGCATCCATTGTAACAAATGTAAGCGACAGACGATATGATTTTATCCTTTTGTTCCATTATTATTCGCTCTTTTACGGAAAGCTCGAAATAAGACAACTACATTATCAATGCCACAGGACGGCAAAAAGATATATAACGACCTGTTAGGCAATATTTAAACTAACTAACATTTATCTTTGGGTAAAATACTCGTTTTAAGTCGATGGTTAAATCATCCCAAATTAGAACGTAATGATATAAAGCTCTTCCGCAGTACCATTTTGAGTTTTCATTACTATTGTTCATATTTATCTCTCTCGGATGGTACTGACATACAACTATAAGCTTTCATCTAGTATTTTTTCATGTGACTACATATGTTCGGTATTCATTCAGCAGAATATACCCAAATGAAAATAATATTTATTTTGAAATCAGAGAGAAAGCTAAGTATGTTTATGATGGTAGTTACAAGAAATTTTGTTTTAGAAGTAGCATTGTGCAGGACCAACCTTAGATAACTGAAACAAGATTTTCGTCTCATCTGTCTGTTATTTCTCACTAGAACCTTCAATTTTTAACCGATCTCTCTACAAGTGCATTGGATGAGCATTGTGCAATCCAGGAGATGCGTTTTCTTTTATCAATGGACGCAATATGAAACCAAAAAGGCACTCGACTGAGATGCACACTCACGCCTTTTATTTTGTATCTTAAATTCTATGACCATGTGAACTTTTATCTTCAAAGGTAATAATCCCGAGGCTTCAGCTGTAAGAGGTACGTACCTACAGTCGAAAATGTTTTTGACCTTGACCTTTGATTGTGACCTCCAAAAACAAAAGTGAAATTCCAACAACGCTTTAACTGTTGTCTGCGTGGGTAGGGTTGTTTGCGTTATTATAGAGATCTCATAATCAATAACTAGGTAATAGATTTATGTACAGTCATGTTTTTTAAGCAATAGTCTATTTGATTGGACCCTAATGCAGGGATGTTGACTAATTTTATCTCTTATGTCAAAAGGGTTATTCCCTGCAACATAGGCTAAGGATAGGGCGGCGCGATTCCACTCTACCCCCCCCCCCCCCCCCCCGGAAATTGGGTTCCAAAGCACTCGCAGATCTAAAAATAGCGACATCGACGCCGTAACTGCGACGGGTGGTGCAATCTCACAAAATTCTAAGTTCATCAAGGGCCATAACACCAAGAAAAATATTTGGAACAACACATGCATTGAACAGTGGCTAGACATCAATAAGATACACTTGCATGCCAAATATAAAGTCATTCCATCAAGTATTTCAAAAGTTATTGAGTTTTGAAACTCGTTGGTCACAGACAGACAGACAGACAGACAGACAGACAGACAGACAGACAGACAGACAGACAGACAGACAGACAGACAGATCGACCGACCGACCGACCGACCGACCGACCGACCGACCGACCGACCCGACCCGACCGACCGACCGACCGACCGACCGACCGACCGACCGACCGACCGACCGACCGACCGACCGACCGACCGACCGACCGACCGACCGACCGACCGACCGACCGACAGACAGACAGACAGACCGACCGACAGACAGACAGACAGACAGACAGACAGACAGACAGACAGACAGACAGACAGACAGACAGACAGACAGACAGACAGACCAGACCGACATTGCCACTTATAGAGCTGCTTGTCGCAGCTAAAAATAATACTAGTTGGCTAAGTTAGCAGTATAATTTTCCATCTTCTTGGTTATCAATATAACACAATGGTTTTCCTACACGGCTGTTGCAGTCAATTTTGACTTCCCCCACCTTGCCCACGAAGTCACCGAGTGTTTGGAGCGCATGACAAAGGGTGGCGGTGATAAGTAACTTATTGTATATGTTTCTGTCATAATTTCTATAATATGTATACAAAAACAAAGCGTGTCAACAAAACAGTGTTTCTAATTTCCCGGTTTAGCAGATTAGAACATCCAAGCACGGTGTCTCACTACATGTTCACCTACAGGTTTGCCGTTCGATATTTGAATAATTGTCACTTTTCGAATTCACTGGTATATTTGGTATATATTTGCCGCCCTAGTTAATTCTCTAAATTTGGATGAAGTTAAGTTTATAGTTCTGTATTGATCGCAATTCATCCATAGATGTTGCATGCAGTGTGATTAAACAAAAACAAATACCAAACAAGAAAACACGTCCTTGCTTATAAGTGAAAATTCCACATCATTTCAGACTACACCTATCAGATGGGAGAAAATCACACTTTCGTCAGATCATTGAAAAAGAGTGGCAGTCCTGAAGTTAAACCTTAAGTTTATCAAAATGAAGCAAAAGAGAGGTTATGGTACCTTTAGGAAGGTGTGATTCAGGGTCAGTTTTGTTGTTTGGCATGTGTGTACGCGTAAAAAATAGCAACAAAACCATATTTTTTAAAATAGACGATAAAATTTAAAACTTGACAAATGTAATTAAAAAAGAAGGAGGATTATTGTATTGGTTTAGCATTTGCTTTCACGCAGTCGGCAGAATAACTGTTCAGTCGGCAAAATAACTTCCAGTAGGTGAAACTTTAAACACTCCGCAAGTATACAGAAGAAGTCTCCTTGGTTACGAATCGAAATTAAGTATTTTTATTGTTTACTAATCATATATATTTCATTTTCAGGTTATTTTATTCAACTTTGTGGGGAGTTAGTCTAGTATAGTAACTGGGACAAAGTTAGGAGGTCTTAAATAAAACTGTGAGCGCTGAGTTGTCGAACGGTTCGTTGTGTTGCCTTTTGTCGCGTGTTTACAGTTTTCCCTGTCCGATCGCGTAATTTTGTCTTGATGATGGCGAGCAAGTCTGTTCAGACGGAGGTAAGTATGGAGGTAAATACGTGTAATATCGCGGTCCAGGTCAACGGTGCCAACGGAGTAAGTATTGGTGTGCAGACAGAGGTCACTGGGGGTATCGGTCAGAGCCGGGTTGGTGGGGCCACCGATGGCGATATTGGGCTTGAAGTTTGTAAACAGTGTTCTATGATGTATGGGGACTGTCGCTCGTTGGGATATGGAGAGGTATGTGCAAACTGTCAGGAAATCCTCCGCCTACTTGAGACAATTGTTAAGTTTGAGGGGGAGATTGCTGAGCTGAAGGGAAAAATTGGTAGGGCGGGGCTGTCTGGAGTTACGCCTGTGAAAGTAGCTTTCCGAGAAGGATGGAAGGTTGTCGGTGGTTCCAAGAGGAAACATGGGGGTAGAACCTTTGATGTGAATGAGGTAGGTGATGAGGTGGGGGCTGCTAGAAAAGTACGTAGGACAGATGAGGGGGGGGGGGGGGGGCAGGCAGGAGCAATGCTGTAAAGCGTTTGGCGTGGACTATCAAAAGTGGTAGGAAAGGGGGGCCAGAGAAGCAGGTAGATAGGGGTGTAAAGTCCAAAGGCAGTGGGGAGTGCAGCACCAGAAACAGATTTGATGTGCTCGATTCGGAAGAGACAGAGGAGGAGATGGAGGTAGTTGCAACAGATAGTAACTTGGGGTCTAGGCCAGGAAAAAGGAGGAGGGATCCGGGAGAAGACCAGGGGAGTAGTCCAGGTAGTCCAGGGCCTGGAAAGAGACGGAGGGACAAGGATAGGAGTAATCCTAGGTCAAAGATACCGATACCGATATTGATTCCGAGTGGGGCTGTTGGAGAGGAAGAGGACGCTGTAAACAATAGGAGATTAGAGGAGATAAATAGGGCGAGAGCCAAAAGTAAGTTGGTGGTTGCGGGAAGTAGCATAGTTCGGGGGATCGACAAGGTTGTCTGTGGTCCGGACAGTAAAAATAGAACAGTTCTGTGCTTTCCGGGGGCTAAAGTGGAGGACCTGAGGGATAGAGTGGACGGTATTGTAGCTGGGTCGGGGCCTGATCCGGTAGTGCTATTACATGTGGGGTCCAATAACATCAGGGAGAGGAAATCAGTTCGTTTGGTGGACACATACAAGGACCTAATTAGTAAGCTACTTAGCAGGAATGCTCGGATCATCGTTTCAGGGGTGCTCCCCGTTATGGGTGGTGGGAATGAGAGGAACTCGCGGATTATGGCACTAAACGAGGAGCTGGAAGAGCACTGCAAAGACTTGGGAATACATTTCATTGACCACTGGGATTCATTCTGGGGACAAGGAGAGTTGTATGGGCGAGACGGATTGAATTTAAGTAGGATGGGTACAGACCTGTTGGGCCAAAAAATTTTACAGGTGGCTGGGCCTTTTTTGGAGAAAAGGGGGGTAGGGGACCACAGCCGATAACCCAGA
>CM062288.1:228714829-228817125 GCA_031216915.1 Pictodentalium vernedei
TCAAATATAAAAAGATCCTGCCTGCTGGATCTGGAGAAGAAGATTTTTTAATGTTTTTCCCATTGCCTACAGTGTTAAAAAGTGCCGACTCAGCACTTTTTCAAAGTCCTGAAAAAAGTACCTTGTGATCAAACCAATAGGGCTTTTTTTTAACCATTCTATTCTACTGGATAAAAGTAAGCTTTATACAAAATAAGAATTCTCTGTGCCGTGTAGTTTTGGAGATATGGCAGTTTTAAGGTTTTTCCTATTTTTAGCTCCCGAGGTTCCCACGGGCCAATGAGAAAAAAATTTTTGGCATCAATCAACTACTTATGACCCATTATCATCTCATATCAAATTTGGTTCAAATCGACCTCACGGTTCTGAAAATAGAAATTTTAGGTGTGGCCAAAATTTTTGCCCCTCTCATAACGAGGGCAAATATGCCCCACAAACTTCTCTTGAACAAACTTGATTCTAAACCTCAAAAGGACTCTGTATACCACATACCAAGTCTCTGCTACTGGCGGTTCATTAGAAGATTTTCAAAAAATAAGGCCATATTTTCCACACCCCTCTGCTCAATATGAGCTGAAACCTAATTTGCATAAAAATCAAAATGCCCCTATACAACCACCTACTTACATGAAATTTAATTAAAATGTGGCCAATGGTTTAGGAGAAAGAGGCTCAAACACCACCTTCATGCAGGACGACGGACGGACGGGACGGACGGACGGACAGATGGACGGATGGACGGACGGACGAACGGACAACGGACGAAGAGTGATAAGAAAAGCTCACCCTGACTTTCAGTCAGGTGAGCTAAAAACAACAAAGCTAGCGGTGGGGAGGAAGGGTTGTGGTGTCTGAGGAATTGGCAGTTTGCTACCCATGCTTCCCTCTATGTAGGAATACACATGCATGAGGACTTGAGGGTTCTGCAGAGTTCTGTTGATCTGATTTTCAAAATTCCCAGTGAATAATTAATTTCTTATTCTGCTTTCACACAAAAGCATATTTTTTTTTACAGAACACCAACTATCTCTTGAAAATGAAACTTTCTTTATAAATAGCTGAGCATTCTGAATACACCTTCGTTAGACTGTCAGTTTGGTATTCTGTGGAGAATGTTCATCGCTTCGAAGCATGCTTGCCTCTCCCATAGGTCCTTCATAAGAACAGCTGCGATTGATAGTAGGCTAAAAATTCTCAAAATGAAAATGTCATAACTTCTGCCTTCTCAATGTTTAGAATTCTTGAATCAACCTGCATGATCTCGTCAAATCTTTGAAAATGAAAATCACGCAATGTGTGTTTTTAAATACTTCTTGTATCGTCGCAAAATGAATTGATAAAAGGGGGAAAACAGATGAATGAACATCATCTCGTCTTCTGTGTATCTGCATTCTAATACTTAATTGCCGCCTTATGTCAGTAGAAGATGCGACTTAATTACTGTTGATTGCCTGTTACAAGTACTGAATAACAATCAGCCGTTGCGCATTACAATTCTGCAGAAATCGCGATACACTACCGTGCATCAGATGTGATTCTGTGGTGATTTGCTGCGCTTACCTAACACGCTATTATTTCAAATTATTCGTTTCACCTGAATGAGGGCATTTCTTTTTTATTAAAGCCAAGATTGTTGACATCGTTCAGACGAAAATCAGCAATACTACAAATTAAAATCGCAAAATGCACAGGTTCTGCTTCAGTAAAATCTGCACTGATTTAGCAATGTTTTCGGGCTTATGGTGCTAGATAAAGGTCGTGATTTTTGAAAGGCCAATAAAAATTCTGGAGTCGCATGCTTAAAATAGGGTCGGTCGGGTAACCCAAACCAAAACATTTTTCTTTTTTGGCCTAAGGTAGCATGGTTAAGCTTTGGGTTTACATGCCTGTAGAAACACATGACAAAACAACATACCAGAAAGCAGACCACTATCTGAATGTACAGCAAAAAGGGTCTGAAAAAAATAGGCCGATGAAATCGTCAGATGTGTACTCATACGCGCAACTAGTAGAAAGCTGTATGACGGAGGGCCACCACGGATGCCGACATTATGTACACCATACATGGTGTGGGTACATATAGAAATGGACTGGAGGAGTGCCTAATTTGATGGATAAAGGGTTAATATCTCCGGATCAAATTATCAGATTTACATAAAAAACTACACTGCACAGCACATCAGTAACCTGAATAAATATATAAAGTAACATGACAATCGGATTGATATTTTTTGAGTTATCTAACTTATCTTATGCCAAAGGGATTGGAGAAATTTTCAATTTGAAGGATAAAGGGTTAATATTTCAGGATCAAATTATCAGATTTACACCAAAAACTATACAGCTTGGCACATCAGTAACCTGAACACAAATATAAAGTAACTTGACAATGCAAGCAATATTTTTCAAGTTATCGAATGCCAAAGGGACTGGAGGAATTTTCAATTTAAAGGATAAAGGGTTAATATCTCAGGATCAAAATAACAGATTTACACCAAAAATTATACAGCTCGGCACATCAGTAACCTGAACACAAATATAAACTAACTTGACAATCCAAGCAATATTTTTCAAGTTATCGAATGCCAAAGGGATTGGAGGAATTTTCAATTTGAAGGATAAAGGGTTAATATCTCGGGATCAAATCATCAGATTTACACCAAAAACTATACAGCTCGGCAAATCAGTAACCTGAACACAAATATAAAGTAACTAGACAATCCAAGCAATATTTTTCAAGTTATCGAATGCCAAAGGGACTGAAGGAATTTTCAATTTGAAGGATAAAGGGTTAATATCTCAGAATCAAATTATCAGATTTACACCAAAAACTATATAGCTCGGCACATCAGTAACCTGAACACAAATATAAAGTAACTTGACAATCCAAGCAATATTTTTCAAGTTATCGAATGCCAAAGAAATGGATACGGATGCTGGACAGACAGATGGATGAACGACGGATGGCCACCCCGGATGCCGGCATTATGTGTACCATACATAGTATGGGTACACATAAAAACCTATTTTAAAATCTAGCATTGTAAAATTCATTTTTCAATTGTCAATGTCGAACGAGGGGCTCTTGACGAATGGGGCATATAATAATTTCTTACCACACCCCTTTCATGACTAGCAACATATTCCCGCCAGAAATTTCAGTTCGAGAAATAGGCAAATGTAATTTGTAAATGTGGAACTGTTTGTGACTTTTGTCTTAGCAGTGAACAGAAAAAGATATTCAAATGAAAGTGTCAATGGCACTGTACCTCAACTTGTGTGTTGTGTTTGATGAAAAGGATAATGTTCAATGTTTATGAAAGGATTATGAAACAAGACAAGAATTGTGATAACTGGGAATATGTTCTTTTCTGTTCCCTGTATGCTATGTTTTTGATAAAAATAATATGAGGTGTACACTGTACTAAAGAGCTGAGGGGTGGGTTAATATAACCTCACAGTTAATGTATGTGGCCCTCACAGTTAACGTATATCAACGAAAGTTACCAAGTTACAGTGAAATTATTCCAAAACGAGTCATCCTATCAAGTTACATTGAAATCCCTTCAAAAATATGGCCTGTAGACTGTGCTAAAGGTTTTCGGGTTTCAGGCCCCTGTAGCCGTCAGTTTCCCAATTGCGTCCGAAGGGGACGTTCTCATCCAGACATTATAAGAAGTCAACCTACCAAGTTACAATGAAATCCCTTCATAAATATGACCTGTAGACTGTGCTAAAGGTTTTTGGGCTCGGGCAGCCATCATGGTTGAATGATCGCAACCAAAAGGGACATTCTCATCTGGGCATCATCTGGAGTGATCCTACGAAGCTACAATGAAATCCCTTCATAAATATGACCTGCAGACTGTGCTCAATGTTTTCGGGCTCAGGCCCCTGAAGCCGTCACAGTTGACCAATCACAACCAAAAGGGGATGTCATCATCTAGGCATTATATGGAGTCAAACTAACAGGTTACAATGAAATCCTTCCATAAATATGACCTATAGACGATGCTAAAGGTTTTGGGCTCGGGCAGCCATCAAGGCAGAATGATCGCGTCCAAAAGGGGACGTTCTCATCCAGACATTATTTGGAGTCATCCTACCAAGTTACAATGAAATCCCTTCATAATTATGACCTGCAGACAGTTCTAAAGGTTTTCAGGCCTCAGGCCCCTGTAGCTGTCACAGTTGCTCAATCGTGTCCAAAAGGGGACGTTCTCATCTAGACATTATATGAAGTCAAACCTACCAAGTTACAATGAAATCCCTTCATAAATATGACCTGTAGACTGTGCTAAAGGTATTCGGGCTTCGGGCTCGGGCAACCATAATGGTTGAATGATCGCAACCAAAAGGGGGCATTCTCATCTGGAGTGAATCTACGAAGTTACAATGAAATCCCTTCATAAATATGACCTGTAGGGCTGTCATGATTAATCGACTGTTGATCTGTCATGGCGAAATCGATTAGTATTTTTCGTTGTCGAATAATCGGTAAATTGTGTCCCGTTTTAGATGTTTAATAATTAAAAGAAAATTTGATGAAAAAACTATTGTTTCTAAAGGTAAAGAGTTAAGAACATCGAAGTTAAACCCCCAAGAAGCTGTTGGAAGCAATTGTCTTTCAGGCACATTCATCAAAGCTGTGATGTTCTGAACTTTTGAACCGTCAGTGTTATAATCAAGACCAGTCGGCAGTTGCGAAGCAACTGCCGACAGGTCTTGATTGTTACACCGACGGTCCAAAAGTTCAGAACATCAAAGTTTTGAATGTACCTAGAAAAGGATCGTCTTCATTGTTTCCTTGAGGTAGGTCAACTGACTTGAACTTCCTTTTTATCGACTTCAAAAAGAGGGAGGAGGGGGTCATTTAGGTACGATTAATCGATTATCATCGATTATTTGCGATGATTAATCAATTCCTAAATTAAAAAATCGTGACAGCCCTAATGACCTGTAGACTGTGCTCAAGATTTTCGGGCTTCGGGCACCTGTAGCCATCACAGTTGACCAATCACGACCAAAAGGAGATGTCATCATCTAGGCATTTTTTGGAGTCAACCTAACAAGTTGAACTGAAATCCTTCCATAAATACGACCTATAGACTATGCTACAAGTTGAACTGAAATCCTTCCATAAATACGGACCTATAGACTATGCTAAAGGTCTTTGGGCAGCCATAAAGGCTGAATGATCACGACCAAAAGGGGATGTTCTCATCTAGACATTATTCGGAGTCATCCTACCAAGCTACAATGAAATCCCTTCATAATTATGACCTGTAGACTGTTCTAAAGGTTTTCAGGCTTCGGACCCCTGTAGCCGTCACAGTTGCCCAATCGTGTCCAAAAGGGGACGTTCTCATCTGGACATTATATGAAGTCAACCTACCAAGTTACAAAGAAATCCCTTCATAAATATGACCTGTACACTTTGCTAAAGGTTTTCGGGCTTCGGGCAGCCATCATGGTTGAATGATCGCAACCAGAGGGGACGATCTCATCTGGGCATCGTCTGGAGTGATCCTACAAAGTTACAATGAAATCCCTTCATAAATATGACCTGTAGACTGTGTTCAAGGTTTTCGGGCTTCGGCACCTGTAGCCATCACAGTTGACCAATCAAAAGGGGATGTCATCATCTAGGCATTATATGGAGTCAACCTAACAGGTTACAATGAAATCCTTCCATAAATATGACCTTTTGCCTATGCTCAAGGTTTTTGGGCTTGGGCACCCATCAAGGCTGAATGATCGCGATCAAAAGGGGACGTTCTCATCTAGACATTATTCGGAGTCATCCTGCCAAGTTACAATGAAATCCCTTCATAAATATGACCTGTAGTCTGTGCTAAAGGTTTTTGGGCTTTGGGCCCCTGTAGCCGTCACAGTTGCCTAATCACGTCCAAAAGCGGACTTTCACATCTAGACATTATATGAAGTCAACCCACCAAGTTACAATGAAATTCCTCAATAAATATGACCTGTAGACTGTGCTAAAGGTTTTCGGGTCTTGGGCTCGGGCAGTCGTCATGGTTGGCAGATCACGCACAAATGGGGAAATTCTCATCTAGACATCATAAGGAGTCAGCCTACCAAGTTACAATGAAATCCCTCCATATTAAACATGACCTGCGGACTGTGCTAAAAGTTTTTGGGTTTTGGGCTTGGGCAGCCATCACGGAGGACAAATCATGCCCAAAAGGGGACGTTCTCATCTAGGCAATATACAGAGGCATCCTTCTAAGTTACAATGAAATCCCTTCATAAATACGATCTGTAGACTGTGCTAATGGTTTTCGGGCTCAGGCAGCCATACCGGTTGACCGATCGCGACCAAAAGGGGACGTTCTCATCTAGACATGACCCCAAACCTGCATATGAAATTTTGTGACGATCAGACAAGAACTGCGGGGTGTAGCCCATGCTAAAGGAAAATGCAAACAGACTAAAAGACTTCCGCACGCGTGATGGCAACAGCTTATCTTGACGTTGTCAAGTTAAGCTAGAAATGGGCCAACTATTTCAGCACTAGATACGACCTATGTGGATTAATCTTAGTTACACACCCCTAGAGGGTACTGAATACAAAATTTCTAATTCTACAGCTACATGGCCAATTCGGGCTCCCATATTAACCCAGGCACTCGATTTGAACAAAGTTGAATCTGACCTTTCTACAGCGAAGTTAAAATTTGGGCTCCCATAGCAAGCCCAAATATTAACCTACGGATCCGATTTGAACAAACTTGAATCTGACCCCAGGGCTCGTAAATAGAGTCGCCCGACGTCCCGGGACAACCAGAATTTTCTGTCCGATTTTAAAAGATAATTCTTTGGGAAAATTAAAATATAAAAACGAGTGGGAATTAATGATTAAACAACTGTTAAAATGGTTGAATACGCGTTCCGCTGGTTTGGGGAAGTACTTTTCAGACAGTGGCAGCAGTTCATAAAATTCAGCAGTAAACAGGTACATAATTCCTTTTCTGATCTATGATATTATCGATGGCACGTGCTGGGATTGGTTGTCAACAACGCACCGCTTTAAGTATTCGACAAACCTAAACAAATGGTCACCATGTCGGTACTGTTTAGCCCTGTCCCACTGATACTGTTAGCAACAGACTGACAGCCCCCCTGCCCCACCCCTCCCACACACACACACACACTCACACCCACACCTCCCACAGCGACATCCGGGGCAAATTTTGATATTGTTCAGTAATGCTCACGAATGGAGTCTGGTTGCATTTGAATCAATGTTCCCAGATATCGGGAGTGCACCGGTACAATAAGCAACCAAGAACGGCGTGACGTCATATCCCTCTAGAGACAATACTGTGCACTCATAATGTCCTGAACAACAATTCAAACACAACCATTACCTTTCCAGAAATCGTTTTTCGAAAGTGAAAGTGGATGTTGCGCTCATTCAGCATTGCAATGGTCCCTGTTGCTGATCTTTCTCTTGGTCAGGTACTTATTTTTTTTGTTACTGCGTTCAACAAACGATATAATATGTTTGAGATTAGTTCTCAGTTGAGATACGGTAGTAAGTTAAAGTAGCGCAGAGAACCAGGACACTTTCAAGGCCATAATGGTTGGGGGGGGGGGGGGGGAGGGGGGGAGTGTTATGGTGCCGTATCCAACATGTCAGTTGTCATGATGCATGGTTTTTTTTTTGCACAACTGAATCTTCATCTGTCCCCGTCTTTCAACACCTGTTGTTATACATCGTTTGTTGTCATATCTGATCGACTCACATTGAAATGTGTATAAATTGAGCAATCAAATATCAGTCCTAATGCCGGGCAACCATTTTCTGGGACAGGCAACCAGATCTCAAAAGAAGCCTGCCTGACAGACAATCACGTTTTTTCACTATTTGCGAGCCCTGTGACCCCCTAGAGATGTTGTATACCAAATATGAAAGCATTCTGACTAGTGGATCTGAAGATGATTTCTGCAGAAATTCCCTCATATTGTACTAAGCTAAATTTCAGGTACCCATATGGAGCCCAAATATTAACCCAGGCATGTGAATTGAACAAACTTTAATCTGACCCCAGTCTAGAGATGTTGTATACCAAATACGAAAGAATTCTGAACAGTGGATCTGAGGAAGATTTTCAAAGAAATTTCCTCATATTGCACTAAGTTAAAATTTGGGCTACCATTGTGAGCCCAAATATATACCCAGGGATCTGATTTGAACAAACTTGAATTGACCCCCCCTAGAGATGTTGTATACCAAATATGAAAGCATTCTGACTAGTGGATCTGAAGAAGATGATTTTTAAAAATTATCCCCCATACTGAATTAAGTTAAGATTTGGGCTTCCGTAGGAAACCCAAATATTAATCGAGGGACTTGGTTTGAACAATCTTGAATCTGACCAATGATGTATACCAAACATTAAAAGATTCTGACTGGTGGTTCTGAAGAAAAAGATTTTTAAAGAATATTCCCCATATTACCGTAAAGTTAAAAATTTGGGCTCCCATATTGAGCCCAAATATGAACCAAAGGGTTTTATTTTAACAAACTAGTATCTGACCCCTTATGAATGCTGTACACCGAATATCAAAAGATTCTGACGATTGGTTCTGGAGAAAGAGTTTTTTTTAATTTTTGCAAATATGCGGACTCAGCATTTTTCCAATGCCCTCTTTTGAACACTCTGACACAACTGATGGCAATTTTTTTTACCATTCAATTCTACTTGTCCCAAGGATACTTCATACCATATAATAGCTCTCTGTTCTGTGTAGTTTGGGAAATATGGGCATTTGAAAACAGTTCTATTTTTAGCTCCTGGGGTTCCCATGGGGATGTATAAAATTTTTTTTTTTTGCACGAGTCAAGTACTTATGACTCAATAATACCACATACCAAATTTGGTTCAAATCGGGTCGTCGATTCAGAAAATAGAAATTTTGGGAGGGGCCAAAAATCTTACCCCTCCCATTACAAAGCCAAATATTGCTTCATGAACTTCGTTTGAACAAACATGATTCTACACCTCAAAAGGAAGCTCCATAACAAATATCAAGTCACTGTACCCACTGGTTCAAAAGAAGATTTTAAAAATATTTTGGAGCATTTTCCCTCCCTCTCTATGGGGATGGGCATGTTGAGTTGAACAAAAATGCAATGCCCCTTTAGGACCATCGCTCACACAAACTTTCACTTGAATTGGCCCAGTGGTTTTGGAGAAGACCAAAACATGGTGTTGACGGACGCCGGATAGAGAGCATTTATTTATATTTATTTATTGGTGTTTATGGTCACATACTTATTCACCATGGCTAATCGTGACCATGACAGTTTTACAGGTGGAGGAAGCCAGAGTACCCGGAGAGAGCCACCGAGCATCGAGGTGCAACTGTCAGCTCCTCGACATTCTAACTCTGTTCAAGCTCCACTCAAGCAGGGTTACAGCGGCTGAAGACAATTGCACCATCGATGTGCAGTACGCCTTAGTACACGGCATCATCGTGCCCCCATGTAGGCTACTGGGAGAGTGCCTTGCCCAAGGACACAATGCAGGTCGTCCCGGACAGGGATCGAACTCAGGACCTCTAGCACATTAGTCCAACATTCTATACCACTGAACCACCGCGCTCCCGACAGAGAGCGATGAGATTAGGTCAGCTTGACTTTGTCAAGATAAGCTAAAAAAAAAAAAAAAAACCCCAAAAAACCCTTTTCTTTGTATAAAAGTGAAATAGCTTTTGACTGGGTTCATACTGAATTATCATTTTTAAAATCAAGGCCTTTTTAAGGCTTTTTTAGGGCCAGATGTACAAAAACTTAGGGCCATTCATTAACTATTTAAATCCACCTGAATTTCCTAATTAGTTCCTCACAAAAACGTTCTGTGTGTAAAAATTACAACATTTCTTGATTGTTGGTTGTTGTATTTTGTTTTAATTCAACCCTTGAGTGGAATAAGGTGCCATCTGCAATGCTTTAGCATTGCAGATGGCACCTTGTTGCACTCAAGGGGTGAATTATTTGGGCGAACAAAAAAAACAATTATGACAATTATATATAGTATTATTAATTACTACTACAGGAGCAAAAACACTTTTTATTACTCCCACAACAGCTGTTTTTGGCTGATTACATGGCAAGTCTGTTAGTTGTCGTGTATTATTAGCTGGGGTAGAGACTTTTAGAGAATAGCAACGTATGTGCCATTATGAACAAATTCAATTTGGGGAATCGGTGGAAATTAATTTCAAAACATACATAAACCGCTGTTTAATATTCACTTTATTTACAGACTCAAAGAATAAAACAGTTACACTGCCCACATAAAAGGTGCCCATATTGCAGATTTATTAAAATTAAGGACTTTTCAAGGTAGTTTGCAAATTTTCAAGGCATTTTCCAGACAATTACAGGTTTTAAGGCTTTTTAGGGCCAGGGTTGACAATTCAAGGACTTTTCCCACCTGTATGAACTCTGATAATAAATTACACATTACTGATTATGTAAAAGTGTGCAAGTAAAACTGCAAACATTTCAGCCATTTTTCACATCTGTCAAAATATAATATTTGCAGATGAAATACTGATTCAAATGAGTTGCAATAATTTGGAATAAACTGGGAACAAAGTTTGATTTAGGTATTCATAAGGTAGGTTATGAAAACAATTGTATTTTAGTGAAATAAATCTTTGAAAGTTGGTATTTAATTAAATAAACTCTGGCAATTTGACATTTCGCCATGACTGGTCTGAGACATTTCAATGGCATCAGCCCAAAATTGTACGAACTGCTTTGCGATGCAGTGTATATTCCCTTTTTCAGAGAAATAATTTTAAATTTATTAGTCCTTTGACAGTAAAAATGTAACCAAAACATGTGGTTCTTTTTCGTGTATCCTGTTTTCGGTTCTTTATAGCTTTGACATGAGTTTATTATTTAGTTCACTCATATAAATCTATATCAATGTTTTTTCAACTTCCCTGTTAATTGTTAGGGTCACAAATTTTCTTCTCTAGATATAAATTTTCATATCTAGTTTCACCAGGGAGGGATCCAAAGCTGATTTGCTACCTGTTGCAGGTGTGGGTGTCCAAACTCTGGAACCCAAATGTCCCCAAACTCCTGCTGGAAAACATTCAGCTTTGAAATCTACCAGTTTGAAGAAATTTTTTCCAATATTTAGTAGAAATCTTTTCACATGCAATTGATAAAAAGCACTTCAAGAATACATGCAGTGGTCTAATCATCTGTTAGGCTGTCCTAAGACATCTCAATTTATTTGGGGACATCTTCAATTGAAAAACAAGTGTCCCAAAAAACTTTCCTGGATCTGTCCCAGAGTTTCATTCAGCTTCAGAGATCAGTGGTCTGTGGCTGTATGCTACTTGTCTATAATGTAGTCTATGTTTGTTGCTATAACTAGAATGGAAGCTTACACATTCTAAAATGGGTTCATTATTATTTTGATGACATAATTTGTACACCTCCCCCCCCCCCCCTCCTTCTAATCTGAATGGGTGTTGGTAAGGCTTTGGTACTGATAACTTACAAATATATATATATATTCATATTTTGATATATTTATTCATGCTTTAAGGGATGCTCAGACACCGTTTTCACAACTTTTGGTGTTTTTGTGACCAATTCCGGCTGATTGAACTTGTTTCAGCTATCAGACCACTCAGTTCCAGAAGTAGTGTTTTTTTATCATACAGTGGAAGGTTACTGAAATTGTGTTACATTATTCTGAGCTCATACCATAAAGTCTTTCATATATACTTAGCTTTTTTTAGAGGATTCCTTTTACATTATAACAATTATTGTCAATATTATTGTTTGACTTAACATCATACATGTAACTGATTACTATTTTGTCTATATTCAGATACCACTATTTACTACCAGAATGCCTTGTGTGGTTCCACACAATCGGTGCCAGCATTTGGCACACATAGATGATGACCACATAAGTGTGTTATTTGCAATGGATTCCATCAAGACTGTATGTGCAAATTTTTTTTTACCTATACATGTACATAACCATAACAAGAAATAACTGTTTTTGCAGGTGGCTATTTTAAAACCATCTAAATAAAGGTAATGATGAGATTTTCCAGGCTAAATTTACCTTATGTTGATTCTGACAGGATTGAATTATATGAAATGCAATTAAATGATGACAGGAGACAAAGCAAAACAACAAAGTACTTGGGTAAAATTTGCTGATATACAAACATTGTCGCTTAGTCGCACTTCATCAAAATAATATGCAGCAATTATACAATAAATATATTCTAAACCCATTTCAAAAAGAAAAGAAAATTCAAAGCCCTACACTGAATTCTATATGAAATTCAGCATTTAATTTAGTAATGGGGAGGTAACTCTGTAGTCATTCTTGGTCCCGATGCTGGGAAATTCCTGTGAAAATTTGAAGTTGGCTGACAGCAGATCGACTGTTCGAAATATAAGGTAAACGAGTGAAAACTGAAAATTATCTTTTCTTAAAGCCTTTTAATTGCCTTCACAATGTTTTCAAATGATTTTCAACAGACTGACATAGTTGTTTTTTTATATTTGAAAAGCCATTCTCTCTTTATTTTTCTTGAAATAACGTTTTTGAAAATGTAAACAAATGAGTTTTTTTTGCAACTCCAGTTCAATCATACTAAATCAAAGATTCAAAGTCAAAGCATGGCTCATCTTTTACAGTTTATGCTTCATGTAGATTTGTAAATCCTCAGAAGTCATCATCAGTAAATTGTGTGAAGTTGAGAGTTTTCCTATGAAAAAATATGGACAGTTAGCAATTTTTGCCTTTTTCGTCTTGGGCTATGCTTAGTTTTAAGCCAACCTTGAGCACAAATATGTCCTGAATACACCAATAGTGCTTCATTTTTAGTGATATCTAGAGAACACAACAAAGCAAACACAATCTCTATGTAAGTTCATTTTTCTTCGAATACTGGAGTGGTGACAGAATTTTTGATTTTTTTAAAAAGTACTTTTTCCGATCAACCCGTCTCCATTCATTTTTTGAGACAAAATGTATTTTTAAACATTTTTAGGGGTTATATGCTTTTTTTCTTCCTTCTCTTAGGTAGTCACTAAAAAGTGCTTGCTGAGCCCGATGCTGAGTTCAAAATCTACGTGGTGAAATGACTTTTCACCCTAACTTCCATAAAACACAATGAAATCTGCTAAATTTTCTCCTGTTTATTGAAATTAAGTTACCCAATGAATACGGAATAAAAGAAAATTTGCTATTTGAGACAGAATTGAATTTAGAAGCAATTTTCTCATCAAACCTCACTAAAATGCGTAGTTGTTACCCGGATTGAAAAATTTAAAATTCGTGAATTAGACTCTTCAACAAGAGCACCGCTGGGCATTGCATTATACGCCCGTGAACTGTTCAAATTGTACCATTTTAACACATTTGCAATTTTTTTAGAGTGCGAGAAATTTATACTGGCATATATATATATGTTACGGTCAGACTTTGAAATCAGTGATTTTGTGAAATGACTAAATTTTTCAGTCATTTGAGAAAAAGACTAACAAGTTTGAAGCCAATCGAAAACAAATACTAAAGTTATCATCCGGAAACCAAATATTTGACAAAGAATTCTAAGTCCAACAGGGGCCATAATTCAGGCAAAAATTGTTCAGACCGACCCCATATTCGAACTTGACCTGTATTTTGTTGTGATTAAACCACATACCAAGTTTGGAGCTGATCGGAAAACAAATATTAAAGTTATCATCCGGACACCAAATATTTGACGAATTCTAAGTCCAACAGGGGCCATAAATCAGGCAAAAATTGTTCAGACCGACCCCATATTCGAACTTGACCTGTATTTTGTTGTGATTAAACCACATACCAAATTTGGAGCCGATCGGAAAACAAATACTAAAGTTATCATCCGGAAACCAAATATTTGACGAATTCTAAGTCCAACAGGGGCCATAATTCAGGCGAAAAATGTTCGGACTGACCCCATATTCGAACTTGATCTGTATTTTGTTGTGATTAAACCACATACCAAATTTGGAGCCGATTGGAAAAGAAATACTAAAGTTATCATCCGGAAACCAAATATTTGACAAATTCTAAGTCCAACTGGGGCCATAATTCAGGCAAAAAATGTTCGGACCGACCCCATATTCGAACTTGACCTGTATTTTGTTGTGATTAAACCACATACCATATTTGGAGCCGATCGGAAAACAAATACTAATGTTATCATCCGGAAACCAAATATTTGACGAATTCTAAGTCCAACTGGGGCCATAATTCAGGCGAAAAATGTTCGGACCGACCCCATATTCGAACTTGACCTGTATTTTGTTGTGATTAAACCACATACCACATTTGGAGCCGCTCGGAAAACAAATACTAAAGTTATTGTTCGGAAACCAAACGGATGGACGGGGACAGACGGACGGACAACGCCATACTATAATACGTCCCGTTTTTCAAACGGGCATATAAAAATGTACACAACTATTTTCTTCTCATTGCTGGAAAGTATAATCAAGAGGAATATATAACTCAAAAATTACTTACAAAAAAAATTCAAAAAAGTGATTCTTACAACAATATACACCGCCATGTTCAGTAAATTCAAACTGATTTTGGTTGCATTGAAAAGTAATATTCACTGGATCAGAGGAACGAAATTGTGCCGTGTACCGGTCTGATAGTGGTGAACATGAAGTGTCAGTCTGGAACCATGTCAATGGTTTGTTTTATTTTCTCATCTGTCTTGGGGGGGGGGGGGGGGGGGGGGGAGGAAGTTTCTTTTTTACTAATTCATCTCTAATAAAACAAGTTGCTTGATTGACACTTTTGTTGTATTAATTACGGGTGCCTTATTTATTGTTCAAAGTTTTTATAAAGTTAGTTTTATACTGGGTTTGGTGATTACAAATCAGAAACTTCTGTAATCATGACAATTAAGAAACGGAGCAGCTAATCGGATTGAAAAAACTGCCTTCTTTTGATCTTGTTTTGTAGTGATGCAGACCGGACCACAAAAGATGGTCTGGTCTACTGTCGAGGCAGCCCAGTCCGTTACAGAACAGGTCATTCCAGTCTGGTACCCACGCCTGGACCGGTCCACTCAGATGTTAATGAATTGCCCATTTTCTCAAAGTTGTTAACCTATATATTAAAAAATGAAATTGACTGCTTTGCAAAGAGTGCATATATAATGTTTGATGATTGTGTGTAGCATTGTCTGTCTCTGGTGGCAGTGGCACAGTTCAATAGCCCATGCAGTAATGCAAATATACACTATTATATCGATTTCAAATCTGTTTTATGCCATACAGTTTAATGAACAGAGAAAAAACGTTGAATAAAATCCACGTATTTCACATTGAACATCAGATGGAACTATTTAAAAAGGGACCAACCTTATAAGTGGAAGAACTTAAAATCAGGATTTTTTGTGAAAAAGGATGTCAAATAAATACTAGAGATGGGTGGTTTTCAAATTTCTTGTGGGTTTCGGTTTCATTCAAAGAGTCGGGTTTTTGGTTTCGGTTTTCATTGTACAAACATAACAATATATTGCATTTGCATGTAAGAAGATGTATTTGGCACCAGTCTGTGTCAATGGGACTCCCTTTCTAGTTCAAGTCACCTGTGTAATATCCAACACCGGTACTCTGATTTCCTGAGCACAACGTATTTGCATAAATTATCTCAAGAGTTTCAAGTTTGAGAACAATGATTTTTGCCTCGAGTCTGTTGCAAAATTCGTGCCCTTCCCCAATAACCTGTGTTTAGGGTAACCCGACACACCCTAAAATATTATGCCGACCATAAAGATTTTATCGTGTAAAAGTCACTCTGACTCGCTCATAAGCCTCATATAGGTCATTGTAACCCAAAATTTCCATCCAACTTCAACTGTGATTTTGACGCTGGCTTTGGAATTCATGGTTTCAAAATTTTATGTAGAAATAAATATATTTGTCATTATAAATGTGGAACAAGTGACAAATTTCAGTTCAGCAAAGGAAATCACATTTGATAAACAGATGAATGTTTAAAATACGATGCATAAGAAGTAATTTTGTCACCTATTTTTGCGGTAAATGCCATGCTCGAATGCAATACCAATTACTGTAGCTGTTCTGAAAACGGGGTATCGCGATTCTGAAGTTTGAAAATAGGTTAATTTTAGGTTGTTTATCTCTTCATTCTGAGAATTGAAGACCTGATTAGAGTTTTTCAACACTGAAGTTGAAAACCGCGACAACGGTTTTCTGTAATTGTTTCGGTCTCGGTTTCGATAACAAAACCGAAATCGAACCGAATTTTCGGTTAACTGCCCATCTCTAATAAATACACAACACAACATTAACTTAAACCTAATGTTTTTCACACAACTTGCTTTGAATGTTCTAGTTACATTTCACTCAAGCTGTGCTCTCGTGAAACACCACTAAGCCACTCACAACTTGTGTGAAATCACGAACAGTTCAAATGAATGTTGAGTTGTATATATTTATTACATAAAAAAGCGAACATACAACTAGGGTTAGTATGTATTTATAAACTATCTAACATGGCAGTCCACTGATCATATCAACCCATTCTGCAGGCACATTGTTTAATGGATTGGTTGCCTGCCACGTTATTCTATTTATGAACGCATACTCACCATCGCTGCATGTTTGTCACACTGGTAGAGTAACTATTAATATTTTTAGGGGATGGCTTGGGGTGGGGGTGGGGGGGGGGGGGGGCGGGGGTAGTAGTAAACTGTAATTATTAAAGCACAATTTAGAATGAAAAAAAACCCCTTATTTATATGCTTGAGAATGTTTGTATTTTCAATGGATTTACCAGTAACAGTATTCATCAAAAGTCAGTGACATCAAAAGCATGTGGCTGCCGACAAAGCGGTGTTCAACTGAATCGCTGACGCATGCAGCATGGAGATTGTGATATCTATATATGCGTTTGTGGTGTTTTCATGGCATTAAATATTTGTCTATTAACCACTTGAACCCATTAATATATCATTGCTAATTGTATGTTGGGATATATACGCGATAAATTCCCGATAGTTGACTCAATTTAAAATAGTGGACCAGACCTGAAAATACCAGACCGGGAGTTTAAACTGGTCCAAACCGGTCCAATGACACCTAGTCCAGGGATGTACCACGAACTGGTCCAGTCCGCATCACTATTGTTTTGATTGGCCAATGGTATTCGTTAATCAGACAATAATCAAGTAATAATAAAGCAGACACTAAATTAAATAAAATGTTTTTTTTTTATTTTACCGCATTGTGCGCAACTTGGCATCACTACCAGTATCTAAAATAAACCATTGGTGTTGAACGTATCAGGATTCTCAGATGACAATGCTCACTAGGGCTGCACGGTATTTCAATATATTCGGTATTGAAATGATATCATTATCGTGAATTTTTCAAATATTCGGTATATTTAAAAACTCAATATTACCGCAATAATTAATTAGATTCCACAGTTTATCCAAGTGCCCATGAATATTGTCGCTCGAAACAAAACAAACACCCTCACAAAATCGTATTATTTAATCAGGCCAACATTAGTTACAGCTGATTGACTTTGCTAATACTATCGATAGAGCACATGGTTTCTGGTGAACACTCGACACTTGTATATGTACACTGTGCATTGTCCACTAGGTAAGAGAAACCAAATTAAATAATTCTAGTTTCCAAATTCCAAAGAGCACTAACGTGTACATGTAAGCTGCAGTCAATTAGTATAATTACTCGATTAGGGCCCTTTCCAATCAAAGTTGTCGACATTACAGACAAAAGTTTAAAATACTGGGTCGAAACTCAAATGTGTGGGTCGAGATCACCCTGGGTCGAAATCACAGGGTACCAATCAGATAAGTCGCGACCAAGTAGTAAAAATACAGAGCAACATTGATTTCGGAAAATGGCAATCCTTCTCAATATCTTTCTTGTTCCTGGTTTACTCGCATTGATTGTCAAATGCCACTTCAATAATACCGTATACCGCGGTGTGCAATCTCGAATACCTCGGTATTTTATTTTGCTAATACTGTGCAGCTCTAATGCTCACCCCAATCAGACTGGCAACGAGCATAATTTTGTTCAACCAAGCCAGAGCAGGCCACTTTTCAATGCATCTGACTGAATGACTGAAATCATGGTTCGAGTCTGATGAACACAGCAATGTAAATTTGTTGAAAACATAACTTTTTTTCGGGTTTTTTGTAAATACGTTTTGAAATATATATTCCTCTTGATTAAACTTTTCAATAATGAGAAGAAAATAGCTATGTACAATTTTTTAAAGGGTCCAAATCACCAATTTTCAATCCGAATAACACAACTACACTTTTAGTAGGGATTTTACATGAAAATTCCATAATGGGTTTTTTGTGATAAAACTGATTGGGAAATACTCCTCATGTGGTGAGAAAAAGAAATCTTTTTACAGAATCTAAATATTCCATGTAGTTTTCTTGAGTTATGGTCATCTGAAGTTTCAAAATTTGTCAAAAATTTAGTCACAGGGACATGGTGCTTCCTGTATAAATCCTAGAACCCAAAATGCCCCCAAAAGTGGTGATTTTAGCACACTTTTTTCATGTAAATAAAGACATTAACACTCATAAAAATGAAAGCAGTAATCACAGAGTCTTGAGATTTCACACAGTCATGGGCCATACATTGGCTCAGAAGTTAACGTTAAATTTTGTTAACATGACTGAACCGTCTTCAAGTTAAATTGCATATAATTTGCATAAAAATGTTAATTCTTTCCTTTATTTTGAGAATATTCCCACATTTTTCCTACTAGACCTGAAATTACATCACAGGAATATTGCAGCAACTTGCACAACATTGACAGTTTGTTTTGTAACCATATCTGATTTTAAAAAACAGCTAAAATTTCTTAATTTGAATATTTAAGCCCCACCCACTTTTTAAAATTCCACTATTAAGGAATGAATTGAACACTGACAAGCACAACTTACCACAAAATGGCATAAGTAATGAATCCACAACATTCTGAACCCCTGAAACATGTCAGCATGCCACAAGCTAGATATAACTATAAATAGCAGCACAATTAAAATATTTAGGCCATGCCCACTTCTTTGGAAAAATAAGAAAATGTATATAACTGTCTGAATATACAACCAAACTAAAGCTTACCAAGAAAACATGTGTCTACTAACCAACTGATTCCAATATTACCTTGAAGACAAAGTTCATAGAAGCCCAGTTCTGGTTCTAATAAAATTTAAAACTAATTAAATATGCAAATTTATTCAGTGATGTTATGTATTTCAAAACATTCTTATCTCAATAAGTCTCAATCCATCATTTTGTCTCACTTCTCGGTCAAAGTCAGTCAGCATGGTGACAATAAAATCTAAACCCTCTTGTACTGAACTAATGATCTCCAACTTATAAAATATAATTAAATTATTTTAACTATTTAATAAATATGCATATTTATTCATTTCAGTTTGATTTTTTACTATTATTCATTGCTAAAAGCAACAGCTATTTTTTCTTCTAATTTCCCGCGTAACTCAAGCAGCACAGTGGGGAAAAGAATGTTGAATGCTTTTGACTAAGACTACCAAAAGGCCACCTTTCTTTCAGCTAGCTGGACAGACCATGTGTACAAGAGTAGTGTGCTGCTTGAAATGTGTAACACTCTTTGTATAAGAAAGTTTTACAGCTTTGATCAGCAGTGCAAAATCCAAGTGGCCACTGGCTGGGATTGACAATAAATCTTTGAGTGAAAAAAAACAACAGAAGAATGAAATATAGCATCAGTCAGGAAAAAAGTATTTTGATTCCTGCACTTGTATTCCATATAATCCGTGGTATTTTTTGTTTTTAAAAATTTGATTAGCAGTTTCTATCTTGGTTTCAAAAAGTGATGATAAAAATTGAATATAAGTGTAATATGAAAGAAAAGTTAAAAAATTTATAGTAATTTATATATCTTTTATACTTACCAATGAGCAAGACTTAGCTGGTGCTAACTCCTTAAAATCTAGAGCCAAACACAAATTTTGCCCCCAATCCCCAAAATTTGCATCAAATCCGAATTTTCAATGTCCTATGTGGTCCTCCATGCCTTTTATCCACTGCGCATGTACAGTGTCAAGGAGGTCTCGAAATTGGCGCCAATTGTCATTCTTACAACCAGTGCCTGGTAAGCGTTATGTAATCAGCAGGGAGGTAAGAGTTCCCAACTCATGGGGGGGCCATCCCAGTCTGGGTCATTGGTAAGTATAAAAAATATATAAATTACTATAAGTTTTTTAACATTTTTATACTGTACCAATGACCCAGACTTAGCTGAATAGAAAAAAGGCTGGAGGGCCTAGGACATAAAGGAAAATCCAATAGGCTCAATTACATGTAAACAGAATTATTTCTTCAAGGAGAAGAGAACAGGTTTTACATGTATCTTTCTTGTTTGTATCAAAAAAGAAAGACACAATACCATTCTGTAATTGAGCACAATAACATCAATGATCTCTATTAACATCCAGTATAACCCGTTATACTGATTTTTTAAAAGGAAAGCCAATAAATAAAGGAAGTCCAGAGAAATGAGACTCTTTACACTCATTAAAAGTGTCCGAGGATTGTATACTAATGCCCGTATGACATATACAATTGCTTCACACTGAGCTACATTTTAAAAATATTACATAAATGAGTTAAACATTAGCTTTACACTTTAAAACCATCCTTATACCGACTCGGAATTACTGACTCCAGAGGATGTATTTCCTTGCTTTTCACTATAAAGCAGGTGACCTAAGGGACCCCCCCCCACCCCCTTCCCAAGGGTCAAATACCCCAGAGTGAAGAGGGCAGCAGGACAGAGTCGCTGCCAGAACAGAAAGCCTGCATAACTATAGTTGCAGCTGTTCAGTGGACAACATTCTGAGCAACAGATAACGGACCTAAACAACACAGGTCGCCAGAAATGGACTCAAAATTTCTAAGATAAAAACTCGTGAATGTGGAAGACTGAGACCAATATGCAGCCTTCATCAAATCGGTAATAGCAACACTATTACCATAAGCCCAAGATGTAGACAGCGCTCTTACTTCATGCGCCAAAATCTTAAGCACAGACTGCTGAGTTGAAGATAATTTATCACAAGCAGTACAGATAGTTAATTGAATCTACCTTGCAACAAAATGGACAGAAATGTCCCTTCTATTAGGCAGCAGAGACAGAAAGAAACGTTTACGTCCCTTTCTGATAAACTCAGATCTACGTTTGTAAATACGCATTGCTCTAACAGGACAGAGTAAAGGCCTATGCCCGTCTGAAGACGGAAGAGCCTTAATAACAACAGGTTCCGGATACTTATTAGGAGCCTGATTCTTAGCCAAAAATCCAACATTAGTGGTCAAGGTAATAGTATTACCTACACTACGATAGTGAGAATCATCAACAGATAGTGCATGAAGCCCACTAACTCTTCTAGCCGAAGAGAAGGCTAAGAGAAAAGCTGTCTTATAAGATAAGAATTTGAAGTCCACTGTGTCAAGAGACTCAAATGGCGCTTCTTTTAACTTAAGAAGAACCCAAGCTAAATTCCACTTAGGAATTAATCTAAGGGTTCTAGGTCTATTTATCAAAAAGTTTTTCACTAACTTAGATAAAGAGACATTAGATCCAATCTGTAAACTATGATGATGTGCATAGGTATCAGATAGCATAGACCTGTAACCCTTAATGGTAACAGACTGCAGTTTGATCTCATCAAACAGGTAGACTAGAAAATTAGCAATGTCAGGAATGGAGGGATCATAAATATCAACAGAATGATCCCTACACCACCTATAGAAAACCTTCCACTTAGCAGCATAATTTAGCGAAGAGGAGATCCTCCTACAGTTAGAAATTGCATCCACTGCTCGACCTGTAAATTGCTTGCCGTGCAAGAAGGACCGCACAACGGAAATACGTGAAGGTTGAGACCTTGCAGTGTGCACGATTTCCCCTGCGAAAGAAGATCCTCTCGCAGAGGAAGCTTCCGTGGCATGTCCCACAGCAGACACCTGAGTAGATTTATCCATGGTCTCTGGGGTGACAGAGATGCTACCAACAGAATTTTGCAGTGAGATTGCTTTATCTTGAGCAAATTCTGCTGAATCAATGGCGCTGGAGGATCCTATCATTCCGTCCCAAGAGATCGAGAGAGCATCTACGCCAAACGCTCGAGGATCTGGACACAGCGACACATATGTCTGCAACTGATTGTTGAGATGCGTCGCAAATAAGTCTATCATCGGACGCTCCCATTGGTAGCAAATCTGATTGAATACTCTGTGGAGAGTCCATTCTGACGGTAATATGCGACCCTTCCGTGGAAGGGAGTCTGCCAAAACGTTCCGACGACCCGGAATGTGACGGACCGATAGGAGAACTTGATGCTCTAGGACAAACAGAAGGATTCTTTCCGTTAGGTTGAATAACGGAATGGAACGAGTGCCTCCCTGGTTCCGAATACACGCTACAACCGTCGAATTGTCGGACAGAATTTGCACATGTGAATTCTGATTTATGTTCATCCAATGACGTACTGCAAGCCAAATTGACATCAATTCTTTGATTTTTATGTGCTTGTTTAGGAACTGTGGATCCCAAAGACCCTGGCACTTCGAATCCGTTGGGCTCAAGGTTGCGCCCCAACCTGTTTGACTGGCATCCGTCATAATTCTAAAACTCGGATCCGACGATTGCAGTGGAACTCCCTGAGTTAACCACTGAATATCTGCCCAAGTCTGAATCTCTTGTTTGACTTGATTCGACAAGACGATGTTCGTATCAAGCGAATGAATCTTGACACTCCAATTCTGAGTCAGAAATATTTGGAGTGGCCGAGTACGTAGCCGCCCCATCGGAATAAGATCTGCGGCGGCTCCGCACAAACCTACCAGTCGCATGAATTCTCTCACTGTAACTTTGTTGGAGTGAAGATAAAAGCGAGAGTAACAACTGATTAATTTCGCTCTGGTTAACGGCAGATGAAAGAGATAGCCCAAGAACATTAGGTTTCACTAGGGAAAAAAATCGGAGAAAGCTGATTTTTTCAGGGAATGTCAAGTACATGTCACTGAACGATTAGACAAAAGTCCCCTAAAATCCCAGTTGAGCTTTTGTTTCTACAGCCTTTTTTCGAAAACGCGTTTGAAAAAAATAAAAAAAAACCGCACGAACTTTGTAACCTCGAATTGATCCAACTGTATTTTTTGTTTACGCGTATTTCGAGCTACATAATGTCTAATATACATTTACCTAGAGGAAAATGTGCATTCTGTGACAATTTCTGCGAAAAATTATTGAAAATTCACAAAAAAGTATCGGATTTACGCAAAAAATGACGATTTTCCTAACGGATTTGCCCAAAGGGTCGTAGTACAGAACGGGATGTTAGTTGGACAGACGATAAAAAATCCACCACCATTTGAAGACTTTTATCATTGCTTACAAAATAGACATTATGGAAAACCCCCTCTGTTTCTGGCCGAGTTCCCCTTTTGGCATAAAATTCGTCAGCATGAGAACTCAACAATTTTCGGGCTTGGGACCGAACAGACACGTCTGTGTCTGGCAGCATTAGATCAATAAATAATATTTACAGAATGTACAAAAATCAATAAATAATATTTACAGAATGTACAAATCAATCAACATGGATTAAGTTACATTGACTATTATCAATGCTATATACAGAAATGACATGACCTATATACATATTATTCATCAAACTCAGAAATTTCCGACAGGACAGTGTTTCTGTGGTTGTTACAAGAATCCGAACTGCAATTACACAAACCTGAGCAAGAGAGTCCTGCCTTCTTACACCCACACCTTTTTGTACAAGCACTCTTGCAACCACAACTGATCAGATTCAGTAGGTTATCGGGGGCACATGGCTTTGTGGCTGCAGTCGGTACAAGAAGTCCATTGTCTAGCGACCACCCCCAATCCGTCGGAGGAAGCGAAGTGCCCAGCCATTGTTGGACCTGGAGATAACATCTGTAGACATGTTGTTGTGCAGCATCGCTGCTTGGTGGGAGTGAGGCTAGGTCGATGGGTTTATTCAGTTTAGATTTTGCTACATAACGCTTGTAAGTGACATATCTATATTGGTCGAGAGAGGAAACAGTTTTACTCCCGTATAAGATCAGGAGAAGTTGTTCCCCGGCAGCGGCTACTGTACTTGGTGTACTGTCATCCGCCAAAATTGTGTTGACATACTGTTGTGAGTCGCTAGTAACATCGGAGACAATTGTACTGAATACTTTCTTCTTACCAACTCGAAAGAATGCAGAAGTAGTGTCACAACCACTTATAGAATGTGCTACAAGGAGGTTGCTTCTATGGTCACCCATTTTGGTTGCTATTTCACTAACTGAAACTAGTAAGTTTGGGGTAATGGAATACATCATGTGAATATTACATCCCGGTTGAACTCGAGAGGTAAGAATGACTAACAAGTCTGTGTCTGTTCCCACAACAACAACATTGTTGTCATCTTGAGCGATGTCAAGTGCAGTTTCGGCTATCAGTACATCAGCATCAGCCTCGGCCTGCTTGGACTGAATATTGATAGCAGATAGCTCCTGCATTAGAAGATCGATCAGTTGGGTTTTGTTCTTGGCATTTGCAAGGAAATCGGATTGGGGTGTGGTGGCTGGTAACTCGGGTGAGATATTGATATCAATGGAATACCTGTCTTTAGATCTACGGGCTTGTTCCATGCCCTTTGTCGACTTTGTACAAGCATAACCATAAAAAACAACCACGACGTTCGCCCCAAAATGTCTCACTAGATAATTGGAATATGATGTACATATGTCCTTATATGACGACTGTTTGGGCCATACAACTGCCCTCAATAAAAATCCACCATCTACAACAAACAGAGAATGTTCTGGGATTTTAGTTTGCTCGGAACCGTATGTTTTGAGGATCTTACTGAGCGTGCTTTTCTGTGTCTTCCTCATTCCAGCAGAATCAAACAATGCTGGTGGTTTCGGGGCGAGTTCATATTTGAGATACTCTTCCATCTCTGCTTGTGACTGAATAACACATGCGATGCGGTTGAACAGAATTGTGGGGTCAATCACTACCTTACTTCCACGGACTTTGATGCTATTTGCCATCGATGCGAAAGACTTCACAGTGTCAACACGTCGTAGTTTGATGCTGTTGAACGTTTTGCTTACAACATTCGATACGCAACATTCACCAATTTTGCGAACTTGGTCACAGTTCACAGTTTCGTCGGCCACAAGCCTGGTCGCTATAGAGACTAATTGTAGTGGATCTCTATTCTGAAAGGGGGAATGCACTCTGAGCCAGTTCAATAATTTGGTGATATCATTGGCATCAGTCAATTGTGAACTTTGACGGAGATCCCGATGTTGTTCGCCATGACCAGTGTGAACATGAACAAAATTTTCGAGAGCATTACATATCGGAAGGCAAAGAGGTAGTCCATGTACCCATTTCGCAACAGTGCTATCGGTTATTCCCCTGCCATGTGTGAGACCACCAGGGAGCTTGAACATTCTCATTAAACACTGCTCTATGGTCTGATCAGAATATATCCCGTCCCAGAATTTATCTGAGCGCCTTATGGTAAAGTAACCTTTCTCAGTGAACAACTTCAAATCATCCTGTTGCATTATTTCTGTTAGCTCATTCATCTGCTGCAAATAGAGATGAGAACTTTTTGCGTATGCAAAATGACCACCTGCGTGAAATACTGGAATCATATTGAGAACACAATATGTGTGGAGTTCCCAGTCGCCTGTGCGCTCTGCTCTCAAGAACAACTGGAGAAGACCTATTTGCTTGTAGTATTGTACCCAAAGCTTTCCTGTGCGTCCTACGGACGCATTCTGAAGCAGTTCGTGTAATTTTGACAGTAGATGGTTGACACTTTCTTGATTGACAGCGTCAGCTGTTGTACAGTCACCTCTGGCAACATGGAAATTGAAACAATGATGCTATAATACGGTATTTGAATGAGAAAAGTCGATGCCGTTTGAATTTGAGTTTAGGGGGTATGGTTAATATTTCACACGTTTCACCAGTTCATTATGGAATAAATGACTATTGTTATATATCATTATAAAGCCACTGCTTTTCTGCAATTTTTGATATATAATTTAACTCCCAAAGTAGTCGTAGATTTGATTTAATGGACGTTGTGTACCGTTGTGTGTATGAAAACAATAAATTTTTTTTCGTAATTTTGTACATTTTCGTGAATATTTCACCACTGAGTGTGAGGATTGGTACAAAGTTGGCATTTTCTGTTGGGGATATCTAATCTCAATATAATTCAGCACGATATTTATGATTCTCACCCTCCTAAGGGGAATAAGAATGAGAAATATGGAGCTGGGTCGAATTTTTAAAAAAATTTTTTTTTTCATCAAAAAAACGCTATAACTAAAAAAAGCTCAACTCAGATTCGCGGGGACTTTTCACACTTTATCCGCAATGTGTGTCCCGGAAACATGTAAAAAAATCAGCTTTCTCCGATTTTTTTCCTTACTTTCTCATTTTTATGTCTAATGTGCCTGGACTAAGATTGTTGTGTGTCTTGAAGCTCATTCCCAGGTGGGTGAATGATTTGGACGGCACCAGATCCAACTTCTTCTCGTTTATTATAAAACCGAGACGTCGGAGCAGTTGAAGCAGATTCTGAACATCGTTCTGAATCGTTAACTCATTGCCGAACCTCTGAAGAATGTCGTCCAGGTAGGCCGACGTCACCGCAGACGAATGAGCTCGGAAATGAGACATTACAGAGTTCATTATTCGAGTGAAAGCCCAGGGTGCTAGATTCAGACCAAGGCACATCGCTCGTAACTGATAAACGACTCCTTGGACAGCGAAGCGGAGATACTTTCTGAACGCCGGATGTACCATAACGTGAAAGTACGCATCCTTGAGATCTATGCTCGCAGCATAGTCGTTCACTCGAATGCTCGCTCTGACTGATCAAATGGTCTGCATATAAAATTTTGGAGCAACGATCAGCTTGTTTATCCAGCTCAGAACTATGACTGGACGAAACGAGCCATCTGGTTTCAGAACCAGAAACAGATGGCTGTTGAAATCTGTAGAGTCCTGGTTTTCTACAACCTCTATCGTGTTCTTCTCCAGAAGAGATTGGACTTCTAATAGAAGCAAATTTCTCTTCTGAGGATTTGATGGAAGCCGAGTCCATCTTGGACTTCGAGTTAACGGAGGTTTTCTTTTGAAGGACAGTTTTAGCCCTTCTGAAATCACCCCTCGAACCCAAGGGTCGTCCGTAATCGACAACCAATTGGTTGAGCAACTCGATAACCATCCGCCCACTAGAACACGATAGAGGTTTACACCATCACTTCCTGGACCTGCGAGAGGAGAAACCACGTCCTCCACGACCCACACCTCACCCCGTCGATCTAGGGGCGTCTGACCGGTTGTCTCGGCCAGTATTACGGCCCCTACCTGAGTCGCTACCTTGAAGGTCTCTGGAGTAAGACCTAGAGGACGCATAGGAACCTCTATAGGAACTTCCCTTGGACGTACTCGTCCCAGAAGTGCCTGTCATACTCTTCTCTGCTGAATCTGACTTTTTAGAAGTGGACTTGAACAGCAGAGAGTCCAAAGCTTTCTTAGTAATCTGATCATAGATTAAGGAAAGCTTGCCGTCGAAGAGAAGCTCTCCGGAGACCGGAGCGACTCGAAGAGAGTTTTTCACCTTACGATCCACCCGAGCGGATGTAGTGTTACGGTGTGGAATTATTAATGATATTGGTAACAGAAAGAAATCTGAGAATCAGCAACCAAACTATGAATTTAACTATTTAGAAATTTAATTAAAATAAATTGATATAAAAAAAAAATGATACAAAGATCTTTTACACTAATTGGGTTACAGAAAATAAAAAAAACAATGGTACTTATCAATTATAGAATTAGTCCAAAGTACAGTTTGACAGAATCCAGTAATCCAGTGGTGAAGTATCTTCTGAAGAAAGTTACCAGCTGGTAGATGTAGTATTAAGTCCAAGAATGTCTCTTCAGAAACAGTATCCCGTAGATTTATAATAAAATTTTCACTTGGATATTTCAGCAGTCTCCAATAAAATATAATAAAATTCTCCGCAAAATTCAAATGGAGTAAAAATCCAAGAAGTATTGGCACCACAGGTAATTTCCAAACAATCCAGTAGAATCCTGGCTTTTCACAAAATATTATTCTGTTTCACAGAAAGTATAAATTCTCTTTTCCAAGACGAACAAATTCTCTTCAAAATTCTCTTTTGGAATCAATCTTCCAAATTCACAAAGAAGCACTGCTTCTATAATAAATGCACTGCTCTGAAACAATAATAATCTCCAATGGAAACAATTGAAGTTAGTCTTTCTGAAATGGTTTTCTAAAATGAGTTTTTGAATTCTGTTGACAAACCTTTATATAGTAACCAGATAGAATGTCCCAGAAGAGGAAGTTTCTGCAATGTTCTATTAGTTTCTGGGGGATTCTGTTAAAGTTCAAGTAAACAAGGTCATTGACCTATTTAAACAATTAAACAATCAACAGCTATATGTACAATATATCAGTGTAACAAAGATGTAAACAAGGTCACTGAGTGCAAAAGAGTTAGACCAGTCAGAAAATGCAGAAATAAAAAAAAAATCTTTCTCACATAATTATCAACCTAAGGACACATCAATCTCAACACAATATGGGGGCCATAACATGTAGCCAGGGCAGCATCACGTCTAATTAACTCCCGATTTGCCACTGAAAGGGTGGAGTTATACATAGAGTATGCTATGGCCCTCGAAAGAACTCTTAAGGAAGTTTGAACATCCTGAAATTCTTTCCCTTCGAGACGTAATGATAACACTCTGTTAAGGTAACCTGTGTACGATAATGCGTCTAAGCTGATCCTGTTAGACGAGATTGTCGTTTCCAACGTCGTGGTTGGAATAGACATAGACGACGGAAAAGACAATTCTAGGTCTTCAGCCTGGTCGTCGAGGCGCAGAGAAACTCTCGGAATGCCCTGTCCTGCCGTTTCAAATTTATTCCTTGAATTGATGAAAGGCAGCTGTAGAGCATTGGCCGATAAGAAACCGGACTTGCCCGTCTTGGAGGCAAGTTTGAATATAGCGTCATTCAAAAGTTGAAATGTCCGTGAGACATTCCTGGACTGGGTTGGAAACTCAGGGACGATGTCCCTAATCCGGCCGAAAAGGTCTGTGTTCAGTGGCGCTATCAGTCTCTTATCCGGCAACGCAGCATTTTGGTACGGAGGAACAACATCAGGAAGGTATTTCCGGATGAAATCTATGACTACCTTATGTTGCTCCGAAAGGGAAAATTCCAACTCCTCTGAACCCCTTTCTCCATCCGGCTGGACCACTTGATAATCTTGGTTGTCCCTTGCTGACTCTGCAGCGGAATGAACCGACCCAGCGTCCTCAGACAATTCCTGATCGGAACAGGTTTCTGACAGCTGCTGGGATGCTGCAATAAGATGAGCTATCTGTGATAGCAAGTCCGTTACGGAGGCCTGTGGAGCCGCGGTCTTACATGATTTAGCAGCTGGAAGCTCCTGGGACGTTGAATCCTGCATACTTCTTTTATGCGCATGTCCCAGGCCTGGCCTTTTGAAAAATCCAGGGGAGCCACTATGGCCCTCCTAAATCCGTTTCAGGGGAGCTATTTTACACTAATATCAATTATACAAGGTTATTAATATGAAAATTGAGGAGAGCCATTACAGTTTAAGGACAGTAATTATGGCTCTCCTCAATTTGCCTTTAGGAGAGCCAAGGAGAGCCTGAGCAATAGCTCCCCTCAAACGGCCAGGCCTGATGTCCCGATTGTAAAGGCCTCGTATCCCTGGCTATACTTGTTGAAGACATCACGGAAACATCACCCTGTTCTTGTTCCTCTGAAAAAGAGACTGATAAACTAGAGTGACCTTGTGGAGAGAGGATCGGCATGGATCCCTCACAGCTAACAATATACCACGACACACGTCTCCAACATTTGTCATTCCAATTGGCACACACTGAGCAAGAATTAGTGCGAGTACATTGACTACAAGAAACACAATGAACATGAGAATCAGAGGAAGATTTCCTCGCATTACAATTTGAACAATATTCTATCATCATGAAAAAATACAAACAGTGATAGTACTCGCACTAATCCTTGAAACAAAGATACATAATATAATATAATCCATTATAACATTTCAAAAAAATAATTTCCGAAAAAAATTTTTTCAGAAAAGCCCAAATTCCCAATGGGAACAATGAGCCCAAACGGATCCCAAAAAAGCCTAAGTGTGGACAAAAATTTTAAAATATTTTTAAAAATTAATGTAACACTTACGGACAATATTAATGTATCTGGCTATGAGCAGAACTAATAGAAGACAAGTAATCACTATCAGAAGTAACCATTGTCAACATAAACAAAAGTGCACAAAAACCGGAAACATGACTCCAGGCACTGTAAAAATGGCCCAAAATCAGTCACCAATTTAAACACTATCCGATGTAAAACAGAGGCTTCTAGAGAAGAAACTGCAGTACATCGGATGGGAGATGCAGATCACAACGCCTAACCACCCAAGGGTGAGAACGTAAACATGGAGAAAAACAGAATAACCATTCTGTTACCAAGCCAAAACTCCCAAAAAATTTTAGTAAAAAAATTTATAAAATTATGCCAAAAGCATGGGAGAATAGCAAGGGGGAATAAAGGAAAGGGAGAGAGGTAACACTGAACAAACAATGGTAAATTCATAGCAAGAATGACAACATCAGGGGCGGGGGCATGCCCCGACATTAGGGAATTAATATTATAAGTTACAGCCCTGATCATATCCTGCCACCGTTTCATCCTCTCATCCTTTTATTTCCTCCTTAGATCAACCATTTCTTTCATAATTATGTTTCTGGCATCATTTAAACTGAGATTTACAGCACAAATATCAGTGAGGTGTTACTAAATTTAGGGCCAAACAAAGAATGACAATTGGCGCCAATTTCGAGACCTCCTTGACAATGCGCATGCGCAGTGGATAAAAGGTATGGAGGACCACATAGGACATTGAAAATTCAGATTTGATGCAAATTTTGGGGGATTGGGGGGCAAAATTTGTGTTTGGCCCTAGATTTTAAGGAGTTAGACCAGCTAAGTCTGGGTCATTGGTACAATATAAAAATATGGTTAGCATATGGACATTTTTGTACAGCATTCTGCGATGCGAATCTAGTCATCAAATACCCTGTAATCCTACCTGTAATATTCATATTTTTTTATATTTTCTACTCCATATTATTCGAATTTGAGCCCCTATTTTTATTCATTTTCACCAGGTTGGACTGTGAGCTAATCATTAGAATACACTATTTTGGAGTTTGGACTAAATTCTTAAAATTTTTCCATTTTAATAATCTGGACATCATGCCTTTTCTTCAGTTGATCATAAAGTAAAATGTAGAGCTCCCCTATGAAGCCCCTTGATACAACCTATGTGGATTAATCTTAGTTACACACCTCTAGAGGGTACCAAATACAAAATTTTTAATTCTTCAGCAAAATAGCCAATTCCGGCTCCCATAGAGAGCCCAAGACAAGAGCCCAGGCTCTTGATATGAACACAGTTGAATCTGACTTCCCTAGAGATGTTGTGTACCGAATATGAAAGCATTCTGACTGTTGGATCTGAAGAAGAGAAATTTCTTCGAATTGCACTAAGTTCAAATTTGGGCTACCATAGCGAGCCTAAATATTAACCTATGGATCCGATTTGAACAAACTTGAATCTGACGACCCCCCCCCCCCCCCCCCCCCCCCCCCCCCCCCCCCCAGAGCTGTTGTATACCAAATGTGAAAGCATTCTGACGAGTGGATCTGAAGAAGATTTTTGAAGAAATTCCCTCATATTGCACCAAGTTAAATTTCATGTTCCCATATGGAGCCCAAATATTAACCTAGGCTCTCGAATTGAAGAACCTGGAATCTGACCCCCCAAAATATAAAAGCATTCCGACTGGTGGATCTGAAGAAGAAGATTTTTAAAGAAATTTCCTCATATTGCACTAAGTAAAAATTTGGGCTACCATAGTGAGCCCATATATATACCTAGGGATCTGATTTGAACAAAACTGAATTTGACCCCCTTAGAGATGCTGCATACCAAATATCAAAACATTCTGACTGGTGGATCTGAAGAAGATTTTTTTAAATTACCCTCCATATTGAACAAAGATAGAATTTGGGCTTCTGTAGGAAGCCCAAATATTAACCTAGGGACTAGGGCTGCATCGTATTTCGGTATACCGGTTGGTACCTGTATTGAAATCGTCACCGGTTAAAAAACGTCCATCAAAAATGAATACCGGTATACCGTGAGTAACGGTATACAATTTTTGGGTCCGGTATTATGATTTGAAATTTGCGTTTTCTTGAAATAAAAATATAAATAATGCGCGAAAGTTAAAAAATTTATAGTAATTTATATATTTTTTATACTTACCAATGACCCAGACATAGCTGGTGCTAACTCTTAAAATACTAGGGCCAAACACAAATTTTGCCCCCCACAATCCCCAAAATTTGCATCTAAAACCAAAAGAAATCATGTCCTGAAGGTCCTCCATACTTTGCCCTCACTGCGCATGCGCAGTGTCAAGGACGTCCCGAAATTGGCGCTAATTATCATTCTTACAAGCAGTGCCTGGTCAGCGCTACGTACTCAGCGGGGAGGTATGAGTTCCCAACTCCTGGGAGGGCCATCCCCGTCTGGGTCATTGGTAAGTATAAAAAATATATAAATTACTATAAATTTTTTAACATTTTTATACTGTACCAATGACCCAGACTTAGCTGAATAGTAAAAAGGCTGGAGGGCCTAGGACATAGAGGAAAATCCAATAAGCTCAACTATATGAATAGAGTAAACCCCTCAAGGAGAAAAGGAGTATTAGGCTTTACATGTATCTTTCTTATTTTATGATAAATTAGAGATACAATACCCTCCATAATTGAGCATAATAACATTCATGTTCTCTATTAACATCCAGTATAACCCCTTATACTAATTTTTTTTTTAAAAGTAAGCCAATAAATAAAGTTAGTCCAGAGAATTGAGACTCTTTATATTCTTTTAAAAGTGTCCGAGGATTGTATATTAATGCCCGTTTGACACTTGACATATACAAATGCTTCACACCAAGCTGCACTTTAAAAATATGACATGAATGAATTTTTAACATTAATATTACACTTTAAAACCATCCCGGTAACGACTCAGAATTACTGACTCCGGAGGAGGAATCCCCTTGCTTTTCACTATAAAGCAGGTGACCTAAGGGAACACCCCCCCCCCCCCCCCCCCCCTTGGTCAAATAGCCCAGAGCGAAGAGGGCAGCAGAACAGAGTCACTGCCGGAACAGAAAGCCTACATAACTATAGTTGCAACTGTTTAGTGGACGACGTTCTGAGCAACAGATAACGGACCTAAACAATGCAGGTCTCCAGAAATGGACTCAATATTTCTGAGATAAAAATTTGTGAATGTGGATGGCTGAAACCAATAAGCAGCCTTCATTAAATCTGTAATAGCAACACTATTTGCGTAAGCCCAAGATGTACAAAGAGCTCTTACTTCATGAGCCGAAATCTTAAGCACAGACTGCTGAGTAGAAGATAGATTATCATAAGCAGTACGGATAGTTAATTGAATCCATCTAGCAATAGAATGGACTGAAATGTCCTTTCTATTAGGCATCAGAGACAGAAAGAAGCATTTTCGTCCCTTTCTGATAAACTGAGATCTTTGTTTATAAATACGTAAAGCTCTAACAGGACAGAGTAAAGGCCTACGCCCGTTTGAAGACGGAAGAGCCTTAATAACAATAGGTTCCGGATATTTATTAGGAGCCTGATTCTTAGCTAAAAATCCAACATTAGTAGTAAAGGTAATAATGTTCCCGACACTACGATAGTGAGAATCTTCCACCGATAGTGCATGAAGCTCACTGACTCTTCTAGCAGAAGAGAAAGCTAAGAGAAAAGCTGTCTTATAAGACAAGAATTTGAAATCTACTGTCCCAAGAGGCTCAAATGGCTTTTCTTTCAGTTTAAGAAGAACCCAAGCTAAATTCCATTTAGGAATTAATCTAAGTTATGGGTCTATTTATCGAGAAGTTTCTAACTAGCTTAGATAAAGAGACATTAGATCCAATTTGTAAACTATCATGGTGTGCATAGGTATCAGATAACATAGACCTATAACCTTTAATAGTAACAGGCTGCAGTTTGATCTCGTCAAACAAGTATACTAGAAAGTTTGCAATGTCTGGTATGGAGGGATCAAAAATATCAACAGAATGATCCCTACACCAACGACAAAAGACCTTCCACTTAGCCGCATAATTTAGCGAAGAGGAGGTCCTCCTACAGTTAGAAATCGCGCCCACTGCTCGTCCTGTCAAATGCTTGCCATGCAAGAAGGACCACACAACGGAAATACGTGAAGGTTGAGACCTTGCGGGTTGTGATGAAGTTGACGTGATTTCCCCTGCGAAAGAAGATCCTCCCGTGGAGGAAGCTTTCGCGGTAAGTCCCACAGCAGACATCTGAGTAGATTTATCCACGGTCTCTGTGGAGACAGAGATGCTACCAACAGAATCCTTCATTGAGATTGTTTTATCTTTAGCAATACTTGCTGTATTAACGGCGCTGGAGGATACGCATATCCTATCATTCCGTCCCACGAGATCGATAGAGCGTCTACTGCAAATGCTCGTGGATCCGGACATGGTGACACATACGTCTGCAACTGATTGTTGAGATGTGTCGCAAATAAGTCTATCATTGGCCATTCCCATTGGTAGCAAATCTGATTGAATACCTGTTTGTTGAGAGTCCACTCTGACGGCAACAAGCGACCCTTCCGTGAAAGGGAGTCTGCTAGTACATTCAGACGACCCGGTATATGACGGACCGAAAGTAGAACTTGGTGTTCTAGAGCAAACAGAAGGATTCTTTCCGTTAAATTGAATAACGGAACGGAATGAGTGCTTCCCTGGTTCCGGATATACGCCACTACTGTCGTATTGTCGGACAGGATTTGGACGTGAGCTTTCTGAATAATGTTCATCCAATGACGTAATGCAAGCCAAATCGACATCATTTCCTTGATGTTTATGTGCTTGCTTAGAAACTGCGGATCCCAAAGACCCTGGCACTTCGAATCCGTTGGGATCAATGTTGCACCCCAACCTGTTTGACTGGCATCCGTCATAATCGTAAAACCCGGATCCGGCAACTGCAGCGGAACTCCCTGAGTCAACCACTGAATGTTTGCCCAAGTCTGAATCTCTTGTTTCACTTGATCTGACAAGAGAACGTCTGAGTCGAGCGAATGAATCTTCACACTCCAATTCTGAGTCAAGAAAATTTGGAGAGGACGAGTGCGCAACCGCCCCATCGGAATGAGATCCGCAGCAGCTCCTCACAGACCTATCAGTCTCATGAACTCCCTCGCTGTGACTTTGTCTGTGTGAAGACAATAGCGAGCGTAACAACTGATTAACTTCGCTCTGGTTAACGGCAGACGAACGAGATTGTTGTGCGTCTCGAAGCTCCTTCCCAGATGAGTGAATGACTTGGACGGCACCAGATCCGACTTCTCCTCATTTATAACAAAACCGAGACGTCGGAGCAATAGAAGCAGATTCTGCACATCGTTCTGAAGCGTTAACTCGCCGTACCTCTGAAGAATGTCGTCCAGGTAGGCCGACATTACCGCAGACGAATGAGCTCGGAAATGTATCATTACCGAGTTCATTATTCGAGTGAAAGCCCAGGGCGCTAGGTTCAATCCGAAGCACATCACCCGGAATTGATATACAACTCCTAGGACTGCGAAGCGTAGATACTTTCTGAATGTCGGATGTACCATGACGTGAAAGTACGCATCTTTGAGATCTATGCTTGTAGCATAATCATTCACCCGAATACTCGCTCTGACCGATCGAATCGTCTCCATATAGAACTTCGGAGCTACGATCAGCTTGTTTATCCAGCTCAGATCTATGACTGGACGGAACGAGCCGTCTGGTTTCGGAACCAGAAACAGATGGCTGTAGAAACCCGGTGATTCCTGGTCTTCTACGACCTCTACCGCGTTCTTTATCAAAAGAGACTACTTCCGATAAAAGAGCGTCTCTTTTCTGCGGATTTGACAGAAGCGGATTCCATTTTGGACTTTGAGTTACTGGAGGCTTTTGTTTGAAGGATATTCTTAGTCCTTCCGAAATTACCCCTCGGACCCAGGGGTCGTCCGTAATCGACGCCCACTCGTCTGTAAAACTCGATAACCTTCCGCCAACCGGAACATGATAGAGGTTCAAACCATCACCTCCTGGACCTGCTAGGCCTGCGGAAGGAGAAACCACGTCCTCCACGACCCGCACCTCGTCCCGTCGACCTCGGGACGTCAGACCGGTTGTGTCGGCCTGAAGAACGTCCCGTACGTGAGTCGCTGCCTTGACTGTCTCTAGAATAAGACCTAGAGGACGTATAAGAACCTCTATAGGAACCTCTCTTGGGCATATTTGTCCCAGAAGTACCTTTCTTACTCTTCTCTGCTGTATCTGACTTTTTGGAAGCGGATTTAAAAAGCAGAGAATCTGAAGCTTTCTTAGTTATCTTATCATAGATTGCTGAAAGCTTGCCGTCGAAGAGAAGCTCTCCAGAGACCGAAGCGACTCTGAGAGAGTTCTTCACCTTACTATCCACACGTGTGGATGTAGCTAGGGCTGCGTCACGTCTAACCAACTCCAGGTTTGCCACTGAAAGGGCGGAGTTATACGTGGAATAAGCTACTGCCCTTGAAAGAAGTCTTAATGAGGATTGTATATCCTGGAATTCTTTCCCTTGAAGACGCAATGATAACGCCTTTGTAAGGTGGTCTGCGCATGATAAAGTGTCTAAGCTTGCTCTGTTAGACGATATTGTCGTTTCCAATGTCGCGGTTGGAATAGACATAGACGACGGTAATGACAATTCCAAGTTTTCCGCTCCGCCGTCTAGACGCAGAGGAACTCTCGGTATTCCCTGTCCTGCCGTATCGAATTTATTCCTTGAATTGATGAAAGGCAGGTTGAGAGCATTAGCGGACAAGAAACCAGCTTTGCCTGTTTTGGAAGCAAGCTTATAGATAGCGTCGTTCAATAATTCGAATGTTCTTGTGACATTATTGGACTGTGTCGGAAACTCAGGGACGATGTCTCTGAACCGCTCAAAAAATTCAGTGTTCAATGATGCTATCAGTCTCTTATCCGGCATCGCAGCAGTCTGGCCCGACGGAACAACTTGTGGAAGGAAGTGTCGGATGAAATCTACGGCAGCTTTATGTTGCTCCGAAAGGGATATCTCCAAGTCCTCGGTATCCCTTTCGCCATCCTGTCGGACCTCATGACGTTCTCGGTCGTCCGCGCCCGATGCTTCGGCGGAGCGTACCGACCCAGCGTCGTCGGATAATTCTTGATCCGATACCGATTCTGTCGGTTGCTGGGATAATTTGTGCTATCTGGGCTAGCATGTCCGTCATCGAGGCCTACGGAGTAGCGGTCTTACGCTGCTTAGTCGCCGGAAGCTCCGTGTAAACTGACTCCTGCTTACTTCTCTTATGCGAACGTCCGGAGTCTACAGGCCTCTCGTCCCTGGCTACCGGATGGCGTGACCTGGTCGCCGTGGAATCCCTGATCGGTGAAGCTGGCTGGATATCTGCGGTCACGTAGCCAAGGTGCAGTCGTGTGCGCTGCTGAGAGGATGAGGAAGCCTTTTGTACAGCCTCTCCGGACTGTCTATACAACGGAGCGCCCCGATCGACGGACGTATGCTCCGCTTGCGAAACATTCTGTACCACAACATCTGGTCCCAGATGATGCTGTACGAGAGAGGGGCCTCTCTCGCTCGCAGCCCGGATGGACCTGGACGAGCTAGGCACCGGACTACTAGGCTTCCTCCATTCTCTCCTCTTATCCGCCGTCACTGGGTGTGCACCTTGAATATTTATAGTGCTCGCAACACCCAAATCTCCTTCCTGGACCGCAACGGACGAACCCGGCTGCCGAACCATTCGATGAATGGACGCTACACCGGGCGAGCTAGCGGACGTCAATGCAGTCGATCCTACTAGGGACCTCTTAGGCAATTGGCGTATCTCCATGAGCACTTTTGCCGCTAGCTCTTCATTTGATTGTGACGACGGAGGCGCACCTTTGGAAGATATCATGGAAACATCACCCTGTTCTTGTTCTTCTGAAATAGAAACTGATAAAGTAGAGTGACCCTGCGGAGAAAGGACCGGCATAGCCCTTTCCCCGCTAACAATATACCATGACACACATTTCCAATGTTTGTCATCCCAAAATTCACATACTGAACAGGAGTTAGTGCGAGTACACTAACTACAATTTATACAATGATCATGAAAGTCAGAGGAAGATTTCCTCTCATTACAATTTGAACAATATCCTTTCATTGTGAAAAGAAAACAATAAGTGCTAGTACTCGCACGAACCCCTGCAAACAAAGATACATAATAACATGATCCATTAACATAGAAAAAATAATTGAAATCAAAAATAATTTTTGAAAAAATATTTTTTCAGCAAAGCCCAAGTTTCTGAAAAGTAACGTTGAGCCCCAATGGATCCCAAGCCTAAGTGTGGACAAAAATTTTAAAAATATTTTAAACAATTAATGCAACACTTACGAATAATAATAATGTATCTTGTAATGAATTAAACTAGTACAAAGACAAAAAGTCCCCCTCAACAGAGACTGTTGCCAATGTAAACAAGAAGTGTATAAACACCAGAAAACATGACTCCTGGCACTGATAATCCTGGCCCGAAATCAGTTACCAATAATACACTATCTGATGCAAAACAGAGACTTCCAGGGAAGAATCTGCAGAACATCAGATGGTAGATGCAGAACACTACGCCTAAACACCCATGGGTGAGAACGTAAACATGGGGAAAAGAACAGAATTCATTCTGTTACCCAGCTAAATCTCCCAAGAAATTTTAGTAATAATATTACTCAAAAATATGCCAAAAGCATGGGAGAATAGCAAGGGGGGATTTAAAGGACAAGGAGAGAGGAAACACTGAATAAGCAGTGAAACTTCATAGCAAGAATGACAACAACAGGCCCATGCCTCGAAAATAGGCAACTTAACATAATTTCATTAAAAAATTTTTAAGTTACAGCCCTGAATATTTTCTGTCACTCATTTTTCCTCTCCTCCTTCTATATGCACTTTATATCCACCATTTCTCTAATATTTATGTGTCTGGCATCATTTAAACTGAGATTTACAAGCACAAATATCAGTCAGATGTGAACTGATGAAGGGCCAAACAAAGAATGATAATTAGCGCCAATTTCGAGACGTCCTTGACACTGCGCATGCGCAGTGAGGGCAAAGTATGGAGGACCTTCAGGACATGATTTCTTTTGGTTTTAGATGCAAATTTTGGGGATTGGGGGGCAAAATTTGTGTTTGGCCCTAGAATTTTAAGAGTTAGCACCAGCTATGTCTGGGTCATTGGTACAGTATAAAAATATAGGGCAAACACATATTAAATGCAAGGGATATCATGAATAAAAAAGATACTTTTGGAGCAATTGCTAGAAGTATTACTTACTGCTCTGGGAAAATGAGTGATTTGAATGGAAGAACGACAATAATCCATGTCTATAAAGTTATTGAACCTATTGTTTAATACGAAAATAAGCCATAAAATTATCATTGGGTTTACTGGCTTTCATCTGAATCTCGGATACAAGTAAATTTGTCTTTGTCAATTTAATTCCTGTAAAAACATGGTCAACCTCTCTTGACTGATAAGCGTTTAATTACTGAGCCAGTCATTGTGTTAATTGCGTATGTGTGGCTTCATGAAAAACAGTGGCAAACAAAACTTTTTTATCAAAACTTGTGTCCAGTTGATGGAATTCCGAGGGCCTGGTTACACAAACAACCAGTAGTAGCTCCTCCCCTTCTCCTATCTTCCTGCAGTAAACTTCCTCAGATGACAATGTCAAATGTCAGCTGTCATATGTCAGGCCAGTCGGTCTGTTGATATTAAGCACACCTCCAAGACGTGATCACCCTTCAGTTTCATGACAGTCTGCAGGTGTCAATCACCAGCCGACATTGTTTTCTCCCAGTGATGGCGTCACACGTCTGTCATATTTGACAAAAATTGTTGCACATTTTGCAATTGTGAATATGTGTGATCTGAAACATTTTTTTGTCAGACTGCTGACAAACAACGAATTAATGAACTCCAAAATTCTTTTACATCCAGAGTAAACTCAGCACTTAGAATGTACCGAATTACATGAGTTGTTTTTCACCTCGGACCTTGTACATTACATTTATCAAGCACTTTCATAAAAGTAAGGTACATGTATTTCAGTTTTATTTTGTTTTCAATCTGAACTGTTTCACGGTATACCGCGGTATTGTTTTCAATACCGTCACTGGTACCAAAATCCGAATACCGTGCAGCCCTACTAGGGACTTGGTTCGAACAATCTTGAATCTGACCGTCGTAACAATGATGTATACCAATCATTAAATGATTCTGACTGGTGGTTCTGAAGAAGAACATTTTTAAAGAGTATTCCCCATATTACCTTATGTTAAAACTTCGGGCTCCTGTAGAGAGCCCAAATATGAACCAATGAGCTTTATTTCAACAAACTTTTAACTGACCCCCCCCCCCCCCCCCCCCATCCTATGAATGCTGTATACCAAATATCAAAAGATTCTGATGATTGGTTCTGGAGAAAAGATTTTTTAAAATTTTTGCAAATATGCTGAGTCAGCATTTTTTCGATGCCCATTACAGAACACCCTAACATAACCGATGGCAATTTTTTTTACCATTCAATTCTACTGGTCCTAAGGATAACTTCATACCAAATAACAGCTCTCTGTTCCATGTGGTTTGGGAAATATGGGCATTTGAAAATATTTCTATTTTTAGCTCCCAGGGTTCCCATTTTTTTTTTTTTTGCATGGGTCAACTACTTATAACCCAATAATACCACAAACCAAATTTGGTTCATACCGGACCATCGCTTCAGAAAGTTAAAAAAATTATAGTAATTTATATATTTTTTATACTTACCAATGACCCAGACTTAGCTGGTGCTAACAAAACCAGGGCCAAACACAAATTTTGCCCCCCAATCCCCAAAATTTGCATCCAAAACCAAAAGAAATCATGTCCTATAGGACCTCCATACTTCGCCCCTACTGCGCATGCGCAGTGTCAAGGACGTTCAGAAATTGGCGCCAATTATCATTCTTACTGGCAGTGCCTGGTCAGCGCTATGTACTCAGCGGGGAGGCAAGAGTTCCCAACTCCTGGGAGGGCCATCCCCGTCTGGGTCATTGGTAAGTATAAAAAATATATAAATTACTATAAATTTTTTAACATTTTTATACTGTACCAATGACCCAGACTTAGCTGAATAGTAAAAAGGCTGGAGGGCCTAGGACATAGAGGAAAATCCAATAAGCTCAACTATATAATTTAGAGGCAACCCCTTAAGGAGAAAAGGAGTATTAGGCTTTACATGTATCTTTCTTATTTAATGTTAAATTAGAAAGATACAATACCCTTCATAATTGAGCACAATAACATTCATGTTCTCTATTAACATCCAGTATAACCCTTATACTAATTATTTTTAAAGTAAGCCAATAAATAAAGTTAGTCCAGAGAATTGAGACTCTTTATAATCTTTTAAAAGTGTCCGAGGATTGTATATTAACGCCCGTTTGACAGTTGACATATACAAATGCTTCACACCGAGCTACACTTTAAAAATATGACATGAATGAATTTTAACATTAATATTACACTTTAAAACCATCCCGGAAGCGACTCAGAAATACTGACTTTGGAGGAGGCATTCCCTTGCTTTTCACTATAAAGCAGGTGACCTAAGGGAACACCCTCCCCCCCCCCCCCTTCCCCTTGCCCTGGGTCAAATAGCCCAGAGCGAAGAGGGCAGCCGGACGGAGTCACTGCCGGAACAGAAAGCCTGCATAACTATAGTTGCAACTGTTTAGTGGATGACATTCTGAGCAACAGATAACAGACCTAAACAATGCAGGTCTCCAGAAATGGACTCAATATTTCTGAGATAAAAATTCGTGAATGTGGATGGCTGAGACCAATAAGCAGCCTTCATTAAATCTGTAATAGCAATACTATTAGCGTAAGCCCAAGAAGTAGCAAGAGCTCTTACTTCATGAGTGGAAATCTTAAGCACAGACTGCTGAGAAGAAGATAAACTCTCATAAGCAGTACGGATAGTTAATTGAATCCATCTAGCAATAGAATGGACCGAAATGTCCCTTCTATTAGGCATCAAAGACAGAAAGAAACGTTTTTGTCCCTTTCTGATAAACTGAGATCTCTGTTTATAGATACGTAACGCTCTAACAGGACAGAGTAAAGGCCTACGCCCGTCTGAAGACGGAAGAGCCTTAATGACAATAGGTTCCGGATATTTATTAGGAGCCTGATTCTTAGCTAAGAAAACCCACATTAGTAGTGAAGGTGATAGTGTTCCCGACACTACGATAGTGAGAATCATCCACCGACAGTGCATGAAGCTCACTGACTCTTCTAGCAGAAGAGAAAGCTAAGAGAAAAGCTGTCTTATAAGATAAGAATTTGAAATCTACTGTCCCAAGAGGTTCAAATGGCTTTTCCTTCAATTTAAGAAGAACCCAAGCTAAATTCCATTTAGGAATTAACCTAAGAGTTCTGGGTCTATTTATCGAGAAGTTTCTAACCAACTTAGATAAAGAGACATTAGATCCAATTTGTAAACTATCATGATGTGCATAGGTATCAGATAACATAGACCTATAACCCTTAATAGTAACAGGCTGCAGTTTGATTTCGTCAAACAAGTATACTAGAAAGTTTGCAATGTCTGGTATAGAGGGATCGAAAATATCTACAGAATGATCCCTACACCAACGACGAAAAACCTTCCACTTAGCCGCATAGTTTAGTGAAGAGGAGGTCCTCCTACAGTTAGAAATCGCGTCCACTGCTCGTCCTGTAAAGTGCTTGCCATGCAAGAAGGACCGCACAACGGAAAAACGTGAAGGTTGAGACCTTGCGGGTTGTGATGGAGTTGACGCGATTTCCCTGCGAAAGAAGATCCTCCCGTGGAGGAAGCTTTCGCGATAGGTCCCACAACAGACACCTGAGTAGATTTATCCACGGTCTCTGTGGAGACAGAGATGCTACCAACAGAATCTTGCATTGAGATTGTTTTATCTTTAGCAATACTTGATGAATTAATAGCGCTGGAGGATACGCATATCCTATCATTCCGTCCCAAGAGATCGACAGAGCGTCTACTGCAAATGCTCGTGGATCCGGACATGGTGACACATACGTCTGCAACTGATTGTTGAGATGTGTCGCAAATAAGTCTATCATTGGCCATTCCCATTGGTAGCAAATCTGATTGAATACCTGTTTGTTGAGAGTCCACTCTGACGGCAACAAGCGACCCTTCCGTGAAAGGGAGTCTGCTAGTACATTCAGACGACCCGGTATATGACGGACCGAAAGAAGAACCTGATGTTCTAGCGCAAACAGAAGGATTCTTTCTGTTAGATTGAACAACGGAACTGAATGAGTGCCTCCCTGATTCCGTATATACGCCACTACTGTCGTATTGTCGGATAGGATTTGGACATGAGCATTGTGAATAATGTCCATCCAATGACGTAACGCAAGCCAAATTGACATCATTTCCTTGATGTTTATGTGCTTGCCCAGGAATTGCGGATCCCAAAGACCCTGGCATCTCGAATCCGTTGGGATCAATGATGCACCCCAACCTGTTTGACTGGCATCCGTCATAATGGTAAAACTCGGATCCGGCAACTGCTGCGGAACTCCCTGAGTTAACCACTGAATGATTGCCCAAGTCTGAATCTCTTGTTTCACTTGATCTGACAACAGAACGTCTATGTCGAGCGAATGAATTTTCACACTCCAATTCTGAGTCAAGAAAATTTGAAGAGGACGTGTGCGTAACCGCCCCATCGGAATGAGATCCGCAGCGGCTCCGCACAGACCCATCAGTCTCATAAATTCTCTCGCTGTGACTTTGTCTGCGTGCAGACAATAGCGAGCGTAACAACTGACTAATTTCGCTCTGGTTAACGGCAGACGAACAAGATTGTTGTGCGTCTCGAAGCTCATTCCCAGATGTGTGAATGACTTGTACGGCACCAGATCCGACTTCTCCTCGTTTACTATAAAACCGAGACGTCGGAGGAATAGAAGTAGATTCTGAACATCATTCTGAAGCGTTAACTCGTTGCCGTACCTCTGAAGAATGTCGTCCAGGTGGGCCGACGTTACTGCAGGCGAATGAGCTCGGAAATAGATCATTACCGAGTTCATTACCCGAGTGAAAGCCCTGGGTGCTAGATTCAATCCGAAGCACATCGCCCGGAATTGATACACCGCTCCTAGGACTGCGAAGCGTAGATACTTTCTGAATGTCGGATGTACCATGACGTGAAAGTACGCATCTTTGAGATCTATGCTTGTTGCAATCGTTCACCCGAATACTCGCTCTGACCGACCGAATCGTCTCCATATAAAACTTCGGAGCGACGATCAGCTTGTTTATCCAGCTCAAATCTATGACTGGACGGAACGAGCCGTCTGGTTTCGGAACCAGAAACAGATGGCTGTAGAATCCCGGAGTCTCCTGGTTTTCTACGACCTCTACCGCATTCTTCATTAAAAGAGACTGCACCTCTGATAATAGAGCGTCTCTTTTCTGCGGATTTGACGGAAGTCGAGTCCATTTTGGACTTCGAGTTAATGGAGGCTTTCGTTTGAAGGATATCTTTAGACCTTCCGAAGTCACTCCTCTCACCCAAGGGTCGTCCGTAATCGACGCCCATTCTTGTGAAAAGCTCGACAACCTTCCGCCAACCGGTACGCGATAGAGGTTTAAGCCATCACCTCCTGGACCTGCGAGGCCTGCGGTAGGAGAAACCACATCCTCCACGACCCGCACCTCGTCCCGTCGACCTTGGGGCATCCGACCGGTTGTCCCGACCCGAAGGCCGTCTCGAACGTGAGTCGCTACCTTGACGGTCTCTCGAATAAGACCAAGAGGACGCACCGGAACCTCTATAGGAACCTCTCTTGGGCGCATTAGACCCAGAAGTGCCTGTCTTATTCTTGTCTGCCGTATCCGACTTCTTAGAAGCAGATTTGAACAACAGAGAATCCGAAGCTTTCTTTGTAATTTTATCATAAATAGCAGAAAGCTTGCCGTCAAAGAGAAGTTCTCCGGAGACCGAAGCGACTCTGAGAGAGTTCTTCACCTTAGTATCCACGAGTGTGGATGTAGCTAGGGCTGCGTCACGTCTAACCAACTCCAGGTTTGCCACTGAAAGGGCGGAGTTACACGTGGAATAAGCTACTGCCCTTGAAAGAAGGCTTAAAGAGGATTGTATATCCTGAAATTCTTTCCCTTGAAGGTGCAGTGATAATGCCTTAGTAAGGTGATCTGCGTAAGATAAGGCATCTAAACTGGCTCTGTTAGACGAAATAGCTGTTTCCAACACCGCGGTTGGAATAGAAGCCGACGACGGTAATGATAGCTTTAAGACTTCCGCCTCGTCGTCCATATGCAGAGGAGCTCTCGGAATACCCTGTCCTGCCGTGTCGAATTTATTCCTTGCATTAATGAAAGGCAGGTTGAGAGTATTGGCGGACAAGAAACCTGCTTTCCCCGTTTTGGAAGCAAGTTTAAATATAGCGTCGTTCAATAATTCAAATGTTCTTGCAACATTATTGGACTGTGACGGAAACTCGGGAGCGATGTCCCTGAACTGCTCAAAAAATTAGAGTCCAAAGACGCTATAATCCTCTTGTCCGGAACCGCAGCAGTCTGGCCCGACGGTACAACTTGAGGGAGAAAGTGCCGGATGAAGTCCACGGCAGCTTTATGTTGTTCCGAAAGGGATAGCTCCAAGTCATCCGTATCCCTTTCACCATCCGGTCGGACCTCATGATGCTCCCGGTCGTCCGCCCCCGATGCTTCGGCGGAGCGTACCGACCCAGCGCCGTCGGATAATTCCCGATCCGACACCGTTTCTGTCGGCTGCTGGGATGCTGCGATAAGTTGTGCTATCTGCACAAGTACGTCCGGCATCGAGGCCTGCGAAGGCGCAGACTTTCGCTGCTTCGTCGAGGGCAGCTCCGCATCTGATGGCTCCCGCATGCTTTTTCTATGCGAACGTCTGGAGTCCATCGGCCTCGTGCCCCTGGCTGCCGGATGGTGTGACCTGGTCGCCGAAGAATCCCTGATTGGCGAAGCTGGTAAGATATCGGCGGTCACGCAGCCAAGGTGCGGTCGTGTGTGCTGATGAGAAGAAGAAGCCTGAGCAGTCTCCGCGGACTGCCTATACAACGGAGCGCCCCGAGCAACGGACGTATGCTTCGCATGCGACACATTTTGTACCACAACATCTGGTCCCAGATGTTGTTGTACGAGAGAGGGGCCTCTCTCGCTCGCGGCCCGGCTGGACCTGGACGAGCTAGGAACCGGACTCAAAGGCTTCCTCTGATCTTGCCTACTATCTGCCGTCACTGGGTGTGCACGTTGAATGTTTATAGTGCTCGCATCACCCAACATTTCCTCCTGGACTGCATCGGGCGAACCCGGCTGCCGAACCATTCGGTGAATGGACGCTACACCGGGCGAGCTAGCGGACGACATTTGTTTAATCTCCATGAGCACTTTTGCCGCTAGCTCTGTATTCATTTGTGACGACGGAAGTGCACTTGCGGAAGATAACATGGAAACATCACCCTGTTCTTGTTCCTCTGAAATAGAAACTGAGAGAGTAGAGTGACCTTGCGGAGAAAGAGCCGGCATAGCCCTTCTCCAGTAACAACAATCCGTGACACACGTTTCCAATGTTTGTCATCCCAATATTGACATATAGAACAGGGATTAGTGCGAGAACACTGACTACAATTAATACAATGATCATGAAAGTCAGAGGAAGATTTCTTCCTATTACAATTTGAACAATATCCTTTCATTGTGAAAAGTCAACAACAAGTCCTAGTTACTCGCACAAACCCCTGACACAAAGATACATAATAACATGATCCATTAATAATGAAAAAACAATTGCAAATCAAAATAATTTTTGAAAAATATTTTTTCAGCGAAGCCCAAGTTTCTGAAAAGTAACGTTGAGCCCTGATGGATCCGATGGCTAAGTGTGGTCAAAAATTTTTAATTTATATTAAATAATTAATGCAACACTTACGGATAATAAAAATGTATCTTATAGTGAGATAAACTACACCAAAGGCAAACAGCCCCCCTCAAAAGAGACTGTTGCCAATGTAAACAAACAGTGTAAAACACCAGAAAACATGACTCCAGGCACTGAAAAAACTGGCCCGAAATCAGTCATCAAAATTACACTCTATCTGATGCAAGACAGAGACTCCCAGGGGAGAATCTGCAGAACATCAGATGGAAGATGCAGAACACAACGTTTATACACCCATGGGTGAAAACGTAACAATGGGGAAAATAACAGAAAACATTCTGTAACCAAGCAACTCTCTCAAGAGAATTTTGGTTCTTGAGAAGAAGATTTTAAAAATATTTTGGAGCATTTTCCCCTACTCCCTCCCTATGGGGCTGGGCATGTTGAGTTGAACAAAAATGAAATGCCCCTTTGGGACCACTTTCACTTGAATTGGCCCAGTGGCTTTAGAGAAGACCAAAACATGGTGTTGATGGACGAGGGATGGAGAGCGATGAGATTAGCTCAGCTTGACTTTGTCAAGATGAGCTAAAAAGTTACAGCGCAAAACAGCTGAGGGGGGGGGGGGGGGGGTGCAAGAGCTCTATGAGCTGAAAAATTTACATCTATTATACTTCCTTGAAAAACAGTTGAATAAACTCAAGACTACTGTTCTTTGATTTCACTCAGGGACCTGGTTAGGAGGATTTAGACAGAATCCACAGGAAAAATCCAGCCCTAGAATTTTGTACTTATAACACTAATAATTTCAATTTGGTGAAGGTCCTGTTGCCCACCCTCATAACATTCTTTTCAATTATATTTGTTATGGTCCTGTAAAATTACCACCCCCCTCCCCCCACAGCTAATATTTTTCCAATTAGTGTTCACGGTAATTACTATTCACCCCAAATCTAGTTACCTGCCACTACCCCTTATATTTTTTATGACCTTGTGAAATTCCGGTTTATCCCTTATCACCCCCCCCCCCCCCCAGGGCTTGCCTTGAGTCTGGGCTGATCAGCCCAGGCCCCGAGGAGCACTTGCTGGGGGCTTTTTTCAAGCCCCGACATTTTCCACAAAAAAGCACTAACAATAATGGACAAAATGGAAAATCAGCCCAGAAAAGGCCCCGACCTTAATATGTGGGGCACTTTTTTAGTCCCCGACCATTTTACTCAAGGCGAGCCCTCCTCCCCACCCCCCTACCCCCCATCCACTCAGAGGTCTTCTAACAGTGCCCTCAGTAGTTACAATCAACAATTGGAAAGCAAGGTGAATGCTATTACCCCTTTCAAATATTTCTCATGGTCTTCGAAGTGTGAATTTCTGACTGCATCTTTTCTTTTTGTGTTTGACTATTTCCAAATCATGTTGAATCGTTATCAGTGAGAAAAGATTGTTTTCCAATTTTTATAGTGAGAGAAGATTGTTTTCTAATTTTTTTAGTAAAAATTTCTGACTTTTTTACCACTTTTAAGCTTCAGAACTTTTATACTCAGGAATCTGTGATGGGATTTGGGTGGGGCATCAAATACCCACATACCACCTCCATAATAACCATATCACTGGTTGTATTTGCAAGAAGGCCTACAAATGCTTCAAATGGTTGATTTTTTTTCAGGGAGGGGGGGGGGGGGGGGGGGGGGGCACAACAAATATACTCATTCAACATCAACCCCCTCTTCCGGTTCCATGTGAGATGCAAAAGATTTGGGGGGTGAATCCCCAACCTCCCTATGAACCCAAATCTATGGTTGTATTTGCAAGTACATTAGAATGTTATTTTGCTTAATTTTATGTGGTCTTTTCTGCAATTTTTAATAGTGCATTTTGATTCCATCACAAGTTTTCCAGATACCGACTGGTTGTTAAACTTTATGTAAAAACCTGTGGGACCAGATTAAAAATGAATTCAGTATCAGTGGATGTAAAACTGCATGGTATCAATTTTATGCAATTAATAACTTTTGTTGTGTCATTTTAATTTGCTGGTTGCCTGAAAACTGAAATTGAGAAAACACTTGGAGACTGTGTGCTGTAATGTTTGGTCGGACTTGGTGACTGATCGAGTTTCACCGTCTGGTCTGTCTCATTTTTTTCTTAAAAATATATCTTTAAAATGAATCAAAGTCATGAACTATTTACTGATAAAATTTATATTCAAAGAGAAACGTGTATCCGAACAGCATGTATGTTAATAATTTTCTCTTGCAATCATAACCCGAAGACGTCAAACGGTCTTTCCCTGATGAAATTTGTACACAGGAACCCCACTTGTAAAAGTGGGTCAATCCAAAGGTAGCAACAATTTTTGGCGGAGTTTCTACTGGAGGTGCTTGGGTGTATCACTTTAAAACCTTCCTAAATGAAAAGAACGTATTCGAAATATCATTACCAGGTACTGTACTTTTTGATAAATATTTTTTTTGACGTGGAAAAATCGGTCCAAAAACTTTATTGCGTCAGAAAATTGTTAAAAAATTGACGATTCGAAAAGTGCGGCACCTTGTGATAAAGAGCCTCATTTAATTGTATATGACGTATCCTCCAGCGGAAATCGTCATAAGCACAAGAGGGGAAATCCGTTGTTTACAAAAAACGCGGGTCAGAAACGTGAAATGCAAGAAAATGTTGACCCATCGAGTTTAAACGTCTCGCGAAAAGAAAATACATACAATTAAAGAATTTCTTGTAGACCCACTTGTTCATGGATATTTTATTAACCAACGTGTTGCTTTGTGACCATCAATAATGATTATTTATTTTTTTACAAGCAATTGATGTTGAAAAATATAAAATTTTCACAATGCCTACGTGATGACGTCACACGACTGAACACTCTACTTTTTGTGAGGTTTGATGAGAAAATCTCTTCTAAATTCAAATTTACAAAAAACTGCCATTTTCTTTTGTTCTTTATTCACTCTGTAACTTAATCTCAATAAACAGGAAAAAATTTTGTGTCTGAAAACTCATTAAACCTCGGCAGATTTTGGACCCGGCATCAGCCACGGCATACACTTTTTTGTGACCACCCATTTCTTATGCCATGATGAATGCAGAAATGCATTCATCTTCCTGGAAAATATTTCAGAAAAAAATGGTCGGTTATTACTACCATAACTTGTCTTCTGTCATTTCTGGCCAAGAACCTTCGGGTAGCCAGCATCCTGTTGACAATTTGGCTGCAATGAGCTTGACCCGTACGGTTAGGTGTATTCACTTCTACTACAGTACGTGGAGAGTGGGTTGTAACTAAATCACTTGCAGAGTGGAGTTATCACCCAAGCTATAACTTTCAAATTTTGTACATATCGACAAAAAACACAAGCAACATTTCAACCAATGGAGCTCCAGGTTTAACCCGGAGGTCCATTGGCTGAAACTTTACTTGTGCTGGTTATGCTTTGAAACAAATTTGCAATTATTGCTAGGGTGGAATGTCCACTCTGCAGGTGATTTAGTGATAATACACTCTCCACGTACTGTAAATTCTAGAGAGTCAGCAGAAGGTAACACTTCTGCCGCTCCCATGGGGTGCTGGGCGTTTCGTATACGGGCGTTTCGTACACGGTCAATTTAGGACGTTTCGTACACAAAAAGCCTGGACGTTTCGTACACAGATTTCAATTTCGCATTTTCTCTTTATATCTCACTTTTTTCCCCTCTAATTTCAGATTTTGGGTTTAAAAGAAAGAAAGAAGACTATTTTCTTGCATGAAATAATTTTATTTTCCAATAAATACGTGGTGATTTTAGTTGAAATCTCATACATACTAAATTAAAATAAATTCATTAAACAAAAATAACATGTTTTGTTTTTATGTGTTTGTTGTATTCTGCGTGTGATTTTATTGCATTAAATCAATATAAAATATATTGCTATCTTTGATATTGATAACAACAGTATTTGGTGTCATTTAATGGAAAGTCCAAGCGATTCCCATGAAGTGGAACCAGAGACTAGTACTATCTTTGAATGGCAAATATGGGTACTCCATTACGTCGTATTGGGCAATGAAGTGACTGGCTCAGGACAGTTCCATACCCAAATATATACCCGATCAGTCTTTTGAAATTCAGATTTGACAGGACGCCGCGCTTGTTATTTTTCCAAGTCAAAGGTCACTTGTAGACTCCAGTGAAAGCTTGTCAGACTCTTTGCAATTTACCGCTGACTAGATTAGTCATCGCATGTACAAACAAACACACAAACAAACAAAATAACCTAAAAACATCCCGGCAATATTCAAACAAGTCACTCATCGGTAAAATCAAACAGTAAATCAAACAAATCAAGGAAAATTAACCTATTCAACATGCAATTAAACACCAACAGTATCTATAAAACAGGAATAATTTTACATAAATATTCACAGATGTTCATAAATGTAAAAATATTAATTTAATGTAACAAAAATAATAAATAATTTTATAATACAAGGTCTAAAACAGATAATTAAACACGTGTACGAAACGCTCACTTCGTGTACGAAACGTCCAATTTTTGTGTACGAAACGTCTTATTTGTGTACGAATCGTCGCGTGTACGAAACGTCTTGTGTACGAAACGTCAGTAATCCCTCCCATGTCTAACGTCATAAGGGACTATAAACGAGGTTATCTCTGAAAAGTATGGATCTCAAGAGAGATACTGTGCCACGGGAGGATAATCTTATACCTTAGCCATCCAAACTATACATGTACTCAAACTTCAAAGAACCGTCGCCATTTTTTACCATTCCCAAGACTCTGGCAGTCCAGAGTGAAAGCTCGCGACATTACAACCAACTTACTGATGGTCCTCATCCCTCCGAATGAAGCTTGTTGTGCTGGTTTTCCACCCTCGGCGAAAGATGTCGTCCTTGGACGTCCACTCATACTTATATACGTCCAAATAGCATTTGATTCATGTGTTAGTGTTTCACAGATGTCAACTTTGCTACATCTCGGCAACGAAATTCTTTCAGTTTACAATCGAAAACACGATACTATCAGAAACAATTTTAGTATTTTGTGGGAATTTACTCCACAATCATGTGTAATTTTTTATGTCCCACGTAGTGTTTATAATGTTTCCTAGGGATCTGATATCTCATATAAGTAAAATCGAAACTACAAAAGGGTTAAAATCAATTAAATTTTGACAAAGGTTGGTGAACACAAATCTTCTTTTCGTTACCAATGGCTGTCTGAGTCCGTATATTACCGAGCATTGACGGAGAGTGGACTTCCGTTCTGATTTTCAACCAATAAATGACCATAGATTTCGATCGGAGCATAATCGTAAATTTTCGTGAATTAATTACAAGTATCCGCGAAAACGTATGACATCAGGCGGGCGGTTGTGAGTTTTCAATACAGTTCTGTGCAATTTAGCAGCCAATCAGGCTTGGGGAAATGAGGTAGACGTGACAGAGTACACACGCCCATATCAATATATCATTGTCCCAAGACGCCAAATGAAGTAAGCTTGTCTAGCATGTATATATTGAAAAGAGGAGCCTGCATATTGAAGAAACGCGGTTATAAAGTAGAAAGCCGGTTACCATAAATTTGTACTTGTCCAACTCGAACCCTTTCCACACTCAATTTCACAACTGGTCGCAGGACGAAACGGCCCATGGACGAAACGGCCCATATTTTCGATATCACTTATTTCTTTTGCCTTTAAAATTCTTGTGGAAATGTTCAATTCACCCACCCATCCTTTTGCAAATGTAACATTATTAAAAAAATAATAATATATGGAAACAGGACCAACAAATTTCACCTCATGGACTAACATCAGTCAAGTGAGAACTCCAAGCACGACAAGCTCTAACAGTACTTCATTACCTTCTTCGATAATTGTAATTGACTCAGAATGATTGTAATAAAAATTCAAGTTGAAAAATGATATTTGTTAACCACTCTTTTGTAGGTAGAGAGCTAAAGGTTATAGCGTCTATGTCATCAAGTTTCTAGTGTTTTTGATCGAGGAAAGTTATTTGGTAGAGGTGTGTCTTCAAGCTTTTCTTTGAATTTGTCTAGTGTTTGTGGCTGATTTAAATCAATTGATTTTTTAAAAAAAATCATTGATTTAAATCAAAAATTTATAAATATTCAGAAATATTTTCAAAAAACTTAGAAATGAGCTGAAACATTAACAAGATGGAATGCATATTAACTGTTGAAATACAGTTATTAGTCCTTGCTTATGACAGAACTAAACTGTGGAGTGGGAATATACATCCCACTGTGTCTTGACTGTTGGAACATGCTGTAGGGAATTTAAATGTTCCTGAATCTTGTATAAGTTTATATAATTTTCAGCTAATATGAATAAAACTATATTTAAGTGAACATAGATTTTAAACCATATATATGAAAATCTTTCAATGAACCCATCTAAAATACGAAATCAACTTTGAGAACAACAGTCAGTGATTTAAGTATCAGGAATCATTTTCAAGAAGTCATCTTCCTTCCAGCAATGCTGTAACAATGAAAAAACACAAGTTTCAGTGATTCGTCTCTACTTCCATCAATGCCAAATGTCTATTCTATGCCAAATATATTCTGGAATTCTTCCCCTCATACCACCTCAAAAATGAAATGGTTAACACAGGTAAATGTCGTAGTATCAGTTACTTGTGCCCATTCTTTGAGCAGCCTTTGGTACAAACTGCTGCCAGTGCACTCTGTTTCTCTTATCTAAAGGAATCATGTGAGAAAAGTATCCTCTGGTGAATAATTTATAGTATAGAAATAAAAATCAAAGAAATCTGTTTAAATAAAAAAAATGCTGTTTGTATAAAAGAAATTGATTTTTTGATTTTTTTAAAAAAATCACCAACCCTGGTTTATCTGGTCACTAGCAGCACCCATGGCTGTATAATAAGAAATAATTCAACAAAGCGAATGGAGAAGGGCTGAAATGGTTAAAGGGTTTTCTTGATCGATTAATCACATGGATTAACCTTGGTTAACCGATTAATCACTTGCCCTTATAGGTACCTGAATAACTGCTGTACTCTTGATGATTTATAGCATTAAACCTTTACAAAACGTAAAGAACAAATTCGGCCAGCTCTACATACAAAAATCTCCATTCAGATTTGATTATGTTTTCAATTTTTGTCTCTAAAACATAGCTTATGATCCCTCATTGGAACAAGCTCGTTCCAATGAGGGATCATAAGCTATGCTTTTGAGACAGAAATTGAAAACTTTTAGTAATTCAAGAATCTATTTTGCAAGTGTCATCTTTTACCCGCATTGGGTAAAGGTTAACTTAAGAATAACCATTTCCAGCTACTGATACAGTATGATGATCATGCAAGTGAACAAGTATGTCAGCACATAACTTGCATGCTTTACTCTTTCTCATATAATTGATATGAGTCAGTGTGACAATATTTGCCTGTTTTGGAGCAAGTTCGTTAACCCAGAAAATAAAGTAGTTCAAAAGTAACAGTTAATCAATCAATTACTTTTTTGATCGATCAAGACGTTAATCATTGATTAATCGTTTAATCGGTTAACCATTTCAGCTCTGGAATGGAGCTGATATTTGTAAAGAAAAATATTGCCTTTGACAATCTGATAAGCTTCTTGCTTACCTCTGTTTTGTGTCGGAGCATTTCATTCATGTCTCCTCAAATGCATAACGTTCAATAAGATGTGTTCTCACAGGATATTCTTCTGCAAATTCCAGATTCCATGCCTGGTGTATCTGGACTACTTCCCAGTGTCTGTATTGAATCACATAATGTTGAGTTCGCACAGCAATCGTGGAATAATGTCCAGGACATATGAATAAAGTCAAGTTTAGCCAAATCATTTATGATTATATTGACCACTTTTTGATGACTAGAAGCATTGGCGAAGAGAGAACGGTTCTCGTTAGATCACCGAAGTTAAGCAACGTCGAGTCCGGGTTAATCCTTGGATGGATGACCATACGGCGGTTGATTCGGGTGCTTCTCGTAGTAGTGGCTGGTGTACGATTAGCAAAGTTTGAGTGTGTGATTCTGCGATGTTGCATCACATGCCAGCTGTGGATGGTGGGAATGTTCACCAGTACTGCACCAGTAAAATAGGGACCTGTTGAGGTGCTTGCCTTGTGTGCCCGTCTGTGGAGCACCGACAGTACTCTCCGTTGAGTTCAGCTGAGAATGTCATAGAACGAACAAAGGGTGTGAACACTTGTGATACGGGGTAATAATGTAAGTCAGAGAGCACTGCGGCAGTGCTGGAAATGAACAAAATTGACAGGTGCAGTTTTAAGCTCCTGCAAAATCAGAGGAGAGAGTAATATGTACCCGTAAAATGTTAGTATATGAATTTTCGAGGGAATACTGACACCAGAAACCTTAACCTTGTGAACCCGAGCGGCTGCTTTTCCAGACAGGAGTATGATACGTCATAACGTCATTAAATAGGATGGCTGTTCAGTAAATATGTGGGTAGACCAATCAGTATTTTTAACGTGCAGCCCCGAGGCTGCACATTGAAAATATTGATTGGTTTACCCCAAATAATGAATATGGACTCTTCTAATTGCTGTCACTGAACTGCATGGCAGATCCCACTAGTGTCCAAAGGGTTAAATGTATAAGGAATTGCTGAATTATGACAGTAACTTGCCTCTGGCCACAGTGTGCTGCTTTTTCAAAACAACACACATTTATATGCCCTCACAGTATATTAGTGCTCCTCCATATTTTTCAACAAGTGCATTTTTTAACTCCCGTAAAATAGAAATCGCAGGTGCTGACGGGAGCAATTGCACTCGCACCCGTCTCATTTCCAGGACTGCCGTGGTGGATTCTAGACGTTAACATTGCATTATTAATATTATTAATCTCAGACAGAGATGAACGGAGTCTATAATATTTAAATACCAGGCTTGGGGCGAATACTTTGTAAATGTATTCGAATACAAGTACAAATACTTTGAAATTTCATGAATATGAATACGAATACAAATACACAAATTTTCAAATGTATTTCAATACGAATACAAATACATTACAATCTATTCATGAATACATTTTTGAATACTTGAATACTTTTTAAATTAGAAGTATTTATAGCAAGGCCTTTAAGTTTTTTGTTTGTTGGGTTAAAAGTAATTTTTAAACTGATGGTCCTTTAGCTGAAGCTTTAATTGTGCTTACCATGCTTTGTTGGAAAACTAAAGTAATTACCTGATGGGAAATAAACTCCATAGTAATTAGACTACTCTCCATGGATAACACATCATAAAATGTGAGTGGATTACCTCTAAAAAATCACAGACTGGCATTTCCTCCTGAACGTTAAGTATCAATTGCAATGACACCACATAAGAAGGACCAGTAACGTTTTAGCCGATGCACTTCATGGTTAAACCTGGAGGTCTGTTGGCTGAAAGTTTGCTAACAGCAGTAGTATTTTCTTTATAATATTTACGTGCTTTCACCGATTATAATTAGACATACTGAGCTGTACAAAGGTGACCTTAAACAGGAATAAATAAATAAATATGTGCTTTCACTGTGAAATAATGGATAAATAGAAAAACTTTAAATAAATCCAAAAATTTTAGAATATAATATCATTGGATAACTGAGTTGTGTCCAATAACACAAGTTTTTTTTATTTATTTTTATTGTCCATGTTTTCAACATATACCCAGTACAGTAAAGCTGAACTAGCCTATAATAATATACCCATTTATATACAGTACAGTCACCCTGGGCTGGTTGTAATTTACACGTGGGCAGTGATGTCCATGTATGCGTTTACCAGGTAATAAAAATTATTGTAGAAACCAGTTTTGAAAAAAAACAGCTTTTGAAAACATAACATTTTTTTTTAAAAAATCGCCAGTTTTGAAAAAAAAAATCACCGTTTTTGAAAAAAAAACAGCTTTTGAAAATAAATTTACCACTTTTGAAAAACAAATTCTAACCACATTTGAAAAAAAAATTAACCACTTTTGAAATAAATTGTCATTTTTTCAAAACTGGAACTTTTTTTCAAAACTGGTTATTTTTTTTTCAAAACTGGTTATTTTTTCAAAACTGGAAATTTTTTTTATCAAAAGTGGTTATTTTTTTTTCAAAACTGGAGAAAATTAATGGAAAATAGTTCTTTTTAGTTTCAAATTTTTAACAATCTTCAGCCTTCAAAACCAGATATCGCCTGGTGCCGACTTGAATCTGTCTGACCTGTGCAGGATGCTGGGTGTCGACTATACAGTTGACAGAAGATATCTGCCTTGTTTTGTATGACATCGAAGAACCGCCACCTCTTCTAATACTAACTCGTTAAAACAAGAGCAATGCGAAGCGTGGCATATGCCCCCTCCCAAAATGCCAAGTGTATCAAATGCCAAATTTATAGAAGTAGCTGTAACCTAAAAATAACTAGAGGGGGCCGCCAAGGCTAATTCTCCCAAATTAATTCCTTGATACTGTAACGCCACGATACTGTAATGCTGTGATACTATAACTAATAATACGGTCTAGCAGAATTTTAAACCTCTTACTTGCCAAAAAATCAGTAATTTGACCTTGAGGTCAAAGGTCAGTGTTATATGTGGGTCATGATGATACGCGACACATAATCTCATGGTGATACACCCACATGCCAAATACCATAAGCCGAGGTCAAAAGATAAAACAGTTCTGAGCCGGACACGAATTCCGTCTGCAGACGGACGGACAGACGGAATTGGGTTTATGTGTTTAAATTTATGTGTTTATTCTAAAAAACATGTCAAATAGTCAAAAAAGTGATTTTTAGGAAATTTTTCGGGTGGTAGCTAACCCTGCCCTACTACTGACCCTACCCCCTCCCCCTCTCCCCCCCTCCCCCCCCCCCCCCTTCCCCTCAGGATCATAAATTTGCACTATGTGACTAAAGGTGAAAAAAGACACATAACCCCCACCTGTACTTGAAAGTAAGTCACATAAGCCAAAAATAGCCACATAAACCGAAAAACAGCCGGGGCAGACATAAACCCCTTCCGTACTTAACGACTAAACACTTAAACCCATTTCGTTAGCTCAGACGTACTGACTGACAGATAGACGACGCCACGACTACATTCCCCCAAAATTATTTTTCGGGGAAATAATTATTTAAATCCAACATATGATGACAGCAAATATGTTGGACGGACACATTTTGCAATCATCTCCTAAGTTAAACAAGGGCAAATAACTATGTAAATGTTTATGCGAAGATGTTAATTCTGTTTCAGGATCCGTTGTTTAAACAACGTAGCTAACTTGTTTGAACAAGTTACCTATGTAGATTAAACAAGGTAGCAACTTGTTTATTCAAATTAGCTGACTTGTTCAGTCAAGTTACTAACTTGTTCAAAGAAGTTAGCTAACTGACCAATCACAGATACCAGTTTATTATTTTAGCTTTCCCATTTGTTATTACTCTATTCACAATTGATAGAGCAAAGATGGGAGTGTTTGGCATCGTGTCCACTTATTGCTAGCCTGTGATAACAGCAGGCTTCCATGGAAAACACAAACTAAGTATAATAGGTGCCTTTGCTATCATTAGCGTGGGTTTCGTTTGGAGGAATTATGTGTCTGTACGACAAAGATTATGTGACACTGTTACACTAATCGCGAATGGCCAGTGCATGTCCAAAAACCGACTTGACACCCAACTGTACACATGAGCTCCAAAACGTCCACTTTCCAGACTTTTCCTTGAGAAGTACAGAGGCTATAATTTGGGTGCCTGGTGCACCCCAAAACAACTGAAAATACTTTTCTACAAACCTGACTAACTGACATGTAGAGCTACGCGCTATCCAACCACAATGAGTGCTATCAGCGATAAGGGTCTGTGAAAGGTTAGGGTTATTTTGGTGTCATCATGTTCATGCAATTTACGTCTACCATTTATGAATTTTTATCACCACAACGGAATTTCTATACCCATCCCCCAGTGGGTATACACAATACTCTCCCGCTCACCATAATCATGCCGGGTATATAAAAATATACCCGCCGGGTACTAAAATATAACCGACAGGTACAAACATATACCCGTCGGGTACAAAACATACCCGCCATGTATAAAAACATACCCGCCGGATATAATAATATACCTGCCGGGTATAAAATATACCCGCCGGGTACACTATTATGACATTACGCACAAAAAAGTATATAAAGGGAGAGAGTCCGTGGTTCTAACGCCTCTGATGAGTCTAAAAAAAGACGAAACCGGTCAGGCTACTATTTATTCATTCACAACCTAACAATAGAGGAACGTGTGTGCCACCTCTTGGATCATATAAAGTTTATTTGAATTACTCAATCTATTTAACACACACGATGACAGAAGAAGCTACAAACATGGACAGTACATCGTCAGGCAGATCTTCTCTTCTCGACCTCATCAGTGTTTCCAATACAACGATGGTTGCCTCACCAAGCACAGGCCGTCCGAATAAACGTTTAAGGACGGAAGAGGAAGCCAATTTTACACACCACACAAAGAAGAAACGTGTAAATATCAGATCGGAGAACATGCTCCTATATAAACAAATTAGAAACCATAAAGTGAGAGAATTGTAAACACTACTATGCATACAGCACTACACGGAGTACCATGAAAGAGAATTGGCACCTCTGGAATTCCAGGTCAGCTATTCGTGCCCCCAAAGAAGTTCGGAGTCGGTCCGTGCCCGACACTCAGACCCCGACTCCATACGAATGACAGGGCACAGGAAAGAAGCGGAAATAAACTGGATATATCGCCTACGAACATTGCTACCATTTGGGCTGAACAGGAAAGATTTTTAATTTTTCTTTATTCTTATAATATTCCTTTACTTTTCTGTCTTTTGTCATAATTCCATATCTATTATTTACTGTGGAGACTTCACATTAACATAACGTCACAATTGCTACTTCGCAACGTGTCTTATAGAGGTACACAGCTGAGTATCGAACGAAACATGGCCACAGTCTGCACTACATGTGGGGCAACGTTCGCCCACAGATCAGGACTTTATCGACACAATAGAGTTGACGGATAAAGTTCTGAACTATGCAGCAAGAAAAGTTTACTCCATTTTACAAAAGTTCATGCAATTTACGTCTACCATTTATGAATTTTTATCACCACAACGGAATTTCTATACCCATCCCCCAATGGGTATACACAATACTCTCCCGCTCACCATAATCATGCCGGGTACTAAAATATAACCGACGCGTACAAACATATACCCGTCGGGTACAAAACATACCCGCCGGGTATAAAAACATACCCGCCGGATATAATAATATACCTGCTGGGTATAAAATATACCCGCCGGGTACACTATTATGAAGTTACGCACAAAAAAGTATATAAAGGGAGAGAGTCCGTGGTTCTAACGCTCTGATGAGTCTAAAAAAAGACGAAACCGGTCAGGCTACTATTTATTCATTCACTACCTAACAATAGAGGAACGTGTGTGCCACCTCTTGGATCATATAAAGTTTATTTGAATTACTCAATCTATTTAACACACACGATGACAGAAGAAGCTACAAACATGGACAGTACATCGTCGGGCAGATCTTCTCTTCTCGACCTCACCAGTGTTTCCAATACAATGATGGTTGCCTCACCAAGCGCAGGCCGTCTGAATAAACGTTTAAGGATGGAAGAGGAAGCCAATTTTACACACCACACAAAGAAGAAACGTGTAAATATCAGATCGGAGAACATGCTCCTATATAAACAAATTAGAAACCATAAAGTGAGAGAATTGAAAACACTACTATGCATACAGCACTACACGGAGTACCATGAAAGAGAATTGGCACCTCCGGAATTCCAGGTCAGCTATTCGTGCCCCCAAAGAAGTTCGGAGTCGGTCCGCACCCGACACTCGGACCCCGACTCCTTACGAACGACAGGGCACAGGAAAGAAGCTGAAATAAACTGGATATATCGCCTACGAACATTGCTACCATTTGGGCTGAACAGGAAAGATTTTTAATTTTTCTTTATTTTGGTGTCATCGTTGGGTCGTAGTTTGATATTTTCAATTGAGCTTCAACAACAGTTTGAACAAAATGAGTCATATCGTGTCGGGCAATTTTGCGGAGGTAGGATGAGCCAAACAAACATGAAAGATCCGCCCAGTGGCGGCAAGCTATCTTGAAGCTTTACTAGCCCGACAAAAGCATGCCGCTTATCAGTGGTTGAAGACGAGTACGCCATCTACGTATTGTACTACTCATTACCCAACGTCACTGTAACCCAGCCTGGGCAGTTGAGTATCTCACCGAAGGACACAACACAGATGACGAATCGCAGGATCAAACCGTTCCTTAATGGTATTTATTTTTTTATTGGTGATCAAGGTCACATTTCTGCATACTGACTGATCGTGACCACCACGTGGAGATAAAATCAAGGTTAGTCAACAGATTATACTCAGGTTGTTCATTTTAGAGGACTTCCACCCCAAGTAACCTTCTTTTAAAACGCTAGCAACTTTTTATGCCCTCAGCTGATCTAGTTGGGGCAGGGGGTATCTAGTGCGGAACTTCGTTTTTTCGTTCGTACGTTACGTATGCTCGTTACACAAATGTGTCTGTCCAACATATATGCCGCTCCAGCACTGTCATTATTTGTTGGATTCAAATAAATTTTGCTATGCTTGTACCTCAACATGGGGGAACGGCTCCTACAGCAGAATTAATAATTTTGCCGAAGGATTTACTGAGTTATTTGCCCTTGTTTAACTTAGGGGATTATTATTGAAAAGTGTGTCTGTCCAACATATTTGCTGCTGTGGCACTGTCATTATTTGTTGAATTCAAATAATGTTTGCCATGCGTATACCTCAATATGGGGGCACGGATCCTGAAACAGAATTAACATCTTCGCATAAACATTTACATAGTTATTTGCCCTTGTTTAACTTAGGAGATGATTGCAAAATGTGACCGTCCAACATATTTGTTGTCATTATATGTTGGATTTAAATAATTATTTCCCCGAAAAATAATTTCGGGGGAATGTAGTCGTGGAGGCGTCTATCTGTCAGTCAGTACGTCCGAGCTAACGAAATGGGTTTAAGTGTTTAGTCGTAAGTACGGAAGGGGTTTATGTCTGCCCCGGCTGTTTTTCGGTTTATGTGGCTATTTTTGGCTTATGTGACTTATTTTCAAGTACAGGTGGGGGTTATGTGTCTTTTTTCACCTTTAGACACATAGTGCAAATTTATGATCCAGGGGGAGGGGGGGGGGGGGCTGGGATGGGGGGGGGGGGGGAGGGGGGTAGTGTCAGTAGTAGGGTAGGGTTAGCTACCACCCAAAAAATTTCCTAAAAATCACTTTTTTGACTATTTGGACATATTTTTTAGAATAAACACATAAATTTAAACACATAAACCCAATTCTGTCTGTCCGTCTGTCTGTAGATGGAATTCGTGTCCGGCTCAGAACTGTTTTATCTTTTGACCTAGGCTTATGGTATTTGGCATGTGGGTGTATCACCATGAGATTATGTGTCGCGTATCATCATGACCCACATATAACACTGACCTTTGACCTCAAGGTCAAATTACTGATTTTTTGGCAAGTAAGAGGTTTAAAATTCTGCTAGACTGTATTATTAGTTATAGTATCACAGCATTACAGTATCAAGGCATTACAGTATCAAGGAATTAATTCGGGAGAATTAGCCACCCTTGGCAGCCCCCTCTAGTTCTTTTTAAGTTACAGCTACTTCTATAAATTTGGCGTTTGATACACTTGGCATTTTGGGAGGGGGCATATGCCATGCTTCGCGTTGCTCTTGTTTTAACGAGTTAGTATTAGAAGAGGTGGCGGTTCTTCGATGTCATACAAAACAAGGCAGATATCTTCTGTCAACAAGGCAGATATCTTCTGTCGACTATACGTCGACACCCAGCATCCTGCACAGGTCAGACAGATTCAAGTCGGCACCAGGCGACATCTGGTTTTGAAGGCTGAAGATTGGTAAAAAGTTTGAAACTAAAAAAGAACCATTTTCCATTAATTTTCTCCAGTTTTAAAAAAAAATAACCACTTTTGATAAAAAAAATTTTCCAGTTTTGAAAAAATAACCAGTTTTGAAAAAAAAATAACCACTTTTGATAAAAAAAATTTCCAGTTTTGAAAAAATAACCAGTTTTGAAAAAAAAATAACCAGTTTTGAAAAAAAGTTCCAGTTTTGAAAAAATGACAATTTATTTCAAAAGTGGTAATTTTTTTTTCAAATGTGGTTAGAATTTGTTTTTCAAAAGTGGTAAATTTATTTTCAAAAGCTGTTTTTTTTTCAAAAAAGGTGATTTTTTTTTCAAAACTGGCGATTTTTAAAAAAAATGTTTTATTTTTTCAAAAGCTGTTTTTTTTTCAAAACTGGTTTCTACAATTATAATCAGCAAAATTTTAATTACTGAAGCACCAGGTTGCACCCAGTGCTTCATTAATTAAATTTTTGATGATTATTCCTGTAATTAGTGTTTGGAACCTAATATTATTGCATCTGTGGAAATATTGCCCACCTGTGGAAGGTGACCAATCCATGGTGACCGTACTGCCAAGCCAGAAAATAAGCAGACTGTCATATGCAAAATGAGGTCCCCAGAGGGTGAATTTATTGATGCTACCCTGCACAGCAGGGTAGCATCACTAAATTTACCCTCTGTGAACCTCAATCTGAATCAGGGTCTCAAAACTAAACAGGAAGAAGTACCCAGAGGATAAATTGGTGCACTGTATGGGATAGCATTATCAAATTCACCCTCTGGGAACCTCATTCTGGAAATGTCAGACTGCTTATTTTCAGGCCTGCATACTGTAGCGCCAAAATTATAATTCAAAGATTCTGAACCATATTCTAAGGCACTGTACATGTTACTGAGCTTGTGCAAATATACAAACAGAATATATACAGTATCTTACAGTCCAGAATAGACATGTTTTTGAGATCTTTCTTGAAAATGTTGACATTTGACAGTCTTTTTTACATGTTCTGGTAAATTATTCCACAAGTGACCAACGCCTGCAGCGGTCGAGGTATAAAGGCCATTTACCAACCAGCCTGTTTGGTCCGGATCTCTTAGTCTCGTGGTAAATCGGTTGTTTTGTGTGCTAAAGGTCAATGGTTTGAACCCCGGCTCCCGCACTTATCTCTCCTCCTGTTACATTTGGGGGCTTGTCCGGGATCTTCAGCAGTTGGTGGTGTTGTGGACGCTGTGGTGAAGCATGTGGATGTTTTGACCGCTCTGAGGTGGAATCTGGGTGAGATGCACGGTGGTTGAATCTCAAAAGAAGGGGAGAGTAGTGCAGCGGTCAAGGTATAAAGGCCATTTACCAACCAGCCTGGTTGGTCTGGATCTGTTAGTCTCGTGGTAAATCGGTTGTTTTGTGTGCTAGAGGTCGACTGTTCGAACCCCAGCTCCCGCACTTATCTCTCCTCCTGTTACACACCAGATCAGTCAAAACTTAATGGGGGTTCAAAATATGGGTCAAGGTCATTGTGGTCACTCAGGGGTCATTGAGGGCATTTTAAGTTTTTTGAAAATTCTGGAAATCATATGTTGAGACCCCTGATTACAGGTACATTTGAACATCATTTTGAAATGTTACCGATAGTTGTCAATGAAGTGGACAGAGCCAAAAATTCAGAAAGTTAATCACCCTCAATAATTCAGGAAGGGCATGACATAACGACTTGTTTTAAAATAGTCTAGATAGTTACTGACACATGTAATTATTTTGGTGTTATATGCTCTCCTTGGTATTGGGGTAGGGGGCATATGCCACACTTCATGTTTCTCTTATTTGATGAATGTTATCAGAAAATCTGGCCCAGACCAGACCTCTGACAGTTAATAATAATCCAAATCATTATCCAGTGCAATCCCACTTTTTTACTACTTTTATCAACACTCAGTGTTAAAAACTTATCATCTCATCCCTTCTACAGCTTTCAGTGTACTGATCAAACTTTGTATACATTAACCCTTGAACCAGAGCAGTGGCCAAAAATTCAATTTTCCTTTTTTTAAAAAAAAATTGTAAAATATCTCTTATGACTCCTTACTGGAATGAGCTTGTTAAGCTCGTTCCAGTGAGGGGTCATAAGCTATTTCTTATCAACCTACTCACAATTGTTTACTACAGGCTTGCACTACAGTGGAAGTCCCTAACTCGGATAAAATACTCTCTATTTTTGTCTTTCCCAAGCAAGTTGGGAAAGAAAAGTGGTGCAAAAGCACCAATAAAAATAAGCCAAAACTGGGTCGAGTGCAACCGGCGCAGACCCAGTACAGGACGCTCTCTCCCAAGTACAACTCCACGACTTCCGTTGCCAGTGCGCATATACCGTCTCTAAAGACTCATTCTTTTTGAAATCCGCTTCGTGTCGAGATGTTTTTGCACGCTTATCAGTGTTCCACCAGCTCGATGTTTGATGATTCCTGATTCATTATACCACAGTGTATCCTTTGTATTCTCAGGAACAGTGTTTTATATTCTCTTTTTTCTATTATATGTCCATAATGTATATTTATTTGCTCTCTCTCGGGTCGCGCGCGATTTTCGCGGGCCACGCGGTTCGGACTTAGATTTTCACAATTATTGTTCATGCTTTTTTTTGCAAATTTTTCTAATTGTGTTAGAGTTAGGTGTCAGCGGGGTACCACTCCTGCAGTGTTTCTTCTTTCTGTTGAGAGTAGTCTTCCTGTTGGGTGGTTCCCGGTCGACCGTCTGGGGTCTTTGTTTCTGTCACCTTTCTCTCTTTGGGGGTGTTCTGTTTTCTGATCTCACCTTCTCTGCTCCTCTCACCTCTTTCATGCCTAGGACAATTCCTTGTGGGCAGTGTCTGCTGCCTAAGCATGTGGACGATGTACATTCGTCGTGTTCCTCCTGTAATGGGTGTTCGGCCGAGCGGCCGTGTGGTGTCTGGGGAACATGGTCTTCCACCTTTTGGGCGTCTGTAAATCGTGTCGTTCGTTCTCGTGGCCTTGCCTCCCGCTCCCGCGGGAAAGGAGAACGTGGTCGTTCGGGGCCTCCCGAGCCGACTTTGTCTGGTGAGAGTTATTCCTCCTCCGTGGGGGATGTGCAGTCTTTTCCTGTGGTGGATACTGCGGGAGCCGTTGAGTGTTCTGGTGTAGAGATGCCTGGTTCCGGGACTACGGTCCCCCTCCAGTCGACATCTGAGGCTGTCACTAGGGTTGTGACTCCTCCTTCGGAGCCGAGCCGGTGTGCTCTCTCCATTATTTCACCAGCCTCAACGACTCTCGACGTATCTACTACTGCTGCTGGTCTGTCTGCTTCGTTGTCTGTTTCAGCCGGCCTCGGCTTTTCGCTGCAGGGGACTGCAGAACTGTCCGATACTGTAGACGTGGGATATCGGCCCCAGCCTTCCCTGACTTCAACTCGGCGAAGTCGGAAGGGGCTGCCGGCCGAGCCCATTGTTGTGGTCTCGTCGCCGTCGAGTACCACAGTTGTGTCTTTGGATGCGGATGTTCGTAGTGGAAACACTATGAACTCCGTGGCGTTTCCGTCCACTCACTCTGGTCACACGACCAGTTTTGGGGGACCAACGCCTTTTGTGCAGCCTGGACCTTCTGCCCCGCAGAGGTCCGCGGTGACTCTCATGAGTTCTCGCAATCTTGATCCTCGGGGTGCATCGTACCCCTATACACGTCTGCCTTCAGATGTTTCGGCTGCCGCCCGTCGTCCCGCGTCGGGTGTTTTGGAGGATCGTGACCCTTCGCTGGTTAAGAGGGTCAGAGGTGAAGCCACTTTGCCGGTTCGCTCCCCTGTCGAACCGGTCGGTACAGGCAGTGAGCTTAGGGAGGCCCTCTCCTTACTCACTCAGGTTCTCTCAAAGAGCCTTCCTGTTGCTTCCAGCGAGGCTATGGGTGGTTTCCAGGCGCCTCCTATGGCGCCGCCTCCCGGGATTGGAAACAGGCCGGTTTCCGATTCCTCTGGTGTCCCGACACCATGGGAGGCGTCGGCTGGTTTGCCCACGATGGGCTATGTGTCTTCCGACTCTGGGGAGGAGTCCGACATGCTTGAGGTCGAGGGCCAGCAGTCTTCGGACTTGGGGGCGGCTCTTGACTTTGTGTTTGGGTTTCTACCTGAGCTCAAACCTGCTAACCAGCCGACAGTGTCAGCCTGGCCGCGATCATCGGTCGCGCGCCAACAGCCTATGGAGCAACCTGCTTCTGGGCGCCTTCGACCGTGCCAGTCGGTACAGGTGGTTGAAGCTTTTTCAGCATTGGATGCCAAGCTGAATTCCAAGGCTTTGAAGACTTCGTTCTTCACCAGGGTTGACACCTTTTTGCCTCCTGTGCGTTATCGTTCCTACGATTCCGCCAATCCGTCAGTCTGCCAGACTTTGACGGTTCTGGATCAGGACTCCACTTCCCTCGGGCTTTCCAAGCCCAAGTCTGCCGTCATTCCAATGACGACTCTGGAGTCCACGTTGGGCTTATCTAGAGAGATGCTTGGCATGCTTTCTCTCTCAGATCACGTCGTCTCAGCTTTGGCTGCTTATCTGCCTCCAGATAAGTTTGACGAGGTACAGGCTCCTTTGCGTGTGCTGTCCAAGGCGCTTATGCACCTTACTCACACGCATGCCTGTAACACGGCCAATTTGGAATTAGTTCGAAGGGACGCTGTGCTGGACACAGGACGATCCCTTCCCGAGGAGCAGCGTGCTACTCTTCGATCTGCTTCTTTGGCAGGTCCGCAACTTTTCCATGGTTCCGTGTCGACGGTCCGGGATGACGTCCTACGTCATTCCAAAGATCAGCTGCTGTTTCGTCAGCTTGATCAGCCTTCTCGGGGAGGCAGGGGCCGTTCCAAGCCTAACAAGTACCCTTCTGCTTCCTCTGTGAAGCAAAAGGCTGGTCCTTCTGCCGCCGCCTCTGCTTCTTACTCACGGGGTAAAGGTAGGGGTCGGCAGAATCGAGGGAAGTCTCAGGATTCTTCATTTAGCAGAGGAGGTGGTTTCTCCTCTCGCGGGCCTCGTCGGGGCTCGAAATGAAGGTCCTCACCTCGACTCGTCCCAGGTTGGAGGAAGGATAGCAGAGTTTGCAGACCATTGGACCACCATCACATCCGATCCATGGGTGTTAGATGTTGTTCGGTCCGGGCTGCGCATATCCTTCCGACGGCACCCCACTCTGTCAAGGGTGCCTCTTCCAACCACAGTTCCTTCAGACGTTTTACGTCGGGAACTTTTGTCCACGGAGATTGCCAATCTCCTGGCAAAGGGGGCGATCGAGGTCGTCAAGAACGTTCAGTCAGTGGGTTTCTATTCCCGCCTGTTCTTGGTGCCGAAGAAGGACGGCCGACTCCGACCGGTTATCGATCTGAGCATCCTGAACCAGTCTATCATTGCTCCCAAGTTCAGCATGGAGACTTTCAGGTCGGTCCGCCAATCAATTCACCAGGGAGATTTCGCAGCCAGCATCGACCTGCGAGACGCTTACTTCCACGTTCCGATGCATCGGGCGTCACGGAAGTATCTCAGGTTCGCTTTTCTGGGGCGAGTTTACCAGTTCAAGGCCATGCCTTTCGGCCTCAACCTGGCTCCTTGGGCGTTCACCAGACTGATGTCGCATGTGATAGCGTTCCATCGCACACAGTCCAGGGTGAGTACTTCGGCATATCTGGACGATATCCTCCAGAGGCATTCCAATGCTGCCTTACTGGAATCGGATGTCGCCATTCTGTTGAGCTTGCTCACGTCGCTAGGATTCAGAGTCAACGAGGAGAAGTCGGACCTGGTCCCTTCTCAGTTGTTTTGTCATCTGGGGATGTCTTTCCAAACCAAATTCAATTTGGTGGCTGTTCCCCAGGCCAAGGCTGTGATTCTCTCAGCTTTTGCTCTGACTCTGTCCCAGTCCAGGTCCGCGACCGCTCGGAGTTTTCTCCGGCTGATCGGTCTCTGCGGTTCGGTGACGGATCTCATTCCTCTAGGTCGGCTGCGTGTCAGACCTCTCCAACACTTTCTGCTCAGTCGTTGGAGACCGAATGTAGATTCTCTGGATCAGGTGCTTCCGTTTCCGGACTCTCTGTATCCTCACCTTCTTCCCTGGACAGATGTTCAGTGGATTACGCAGGGTGTTCCGCTGGACTTACCCACGTCCGATCGCGTTCTGACGGCAGATGCCAGCGATCTCGGATGGGGTGCGACGTTGGATCCTCTCGGTCTTTCCCTACACGGGATGTGGGACCAGGATCAAGCAGCTCTACACATCAACCAGAAGGAGCTTCTTGCTCTTCTTCTGAGTTTCAGGCAGTGGATCCCTCACTTGTCGAATCGCCAGGTCCTTCTACTATCCGACAATTCGACAGTGGTTGCTTACATTCGGAACCAGGGCGGCACGCACTCGCTTCCGATGTACGAGTTAGCTCGGGATCTTTTACTGCTCGCTCAGGAGGTTCACGCCGGGGTGGTTGTTCGTCACATTCCCGGTCGTCTGAACGTCCTAGCCGACTCCCTGTCCCGACAGGGCAGGGTTATTTCCACCGAGTGGATGCTTCACAGGGCAGTGTTCCAGTCGCTTTGCGATCTCTGGGGACGTCCCCACATCGATCTCTTTGCGACTCGTTGGAACCATCAGGTGGACACTTTCGTGTCCCCGTGTCCAGATCCTCTGGCTTTTGCCGTGGATGCTCTGTCACTCGATTGGAACGGTCTAGTCGGCTACACCTTCCCGCCGGTTCCGATTCTTCCTCAGGTTCTCGCCAAAATTCGAACCTGCAGTTGTCGAATCATTCTGATCGCTCCCCTGTCGCCTCAGCGGGTGTGGATCAATCAGCTCCGCTCGCTGATGGCGGCGGTTCCGACACGTCTCCCGCTACGTCGCGACCTTCTTTGTCAAGGTCGCCCGAGGAGGTTTCACGTCGACCCGACTTCATTGTGCCTTCACGCATATCTTTTGTCAGGTCCTGTCTCCTCCGTAGAGGTTTTTCGAGACGAGCAGTGGAGTGCATTTCTTCTTCAAGGAGGCACTCCACTGGTTTAGCTTATGCAGCTAAATGGAAGGTCTTCTGTCGATGGTGTGCTGATCACTCTGTTGATTATGCCAATCCTTCGATTTCACAGATTGCGGAGTTTCTGGTATATCTGTTTGATTCTCGGGGTCTCCAGCCTGTTACCATCAAGGGTTACAGGTCTATGCTTTCAGAGACTTTTTCTTATGTGGGGAAGCGTCGTATCGGCACTAATCCTTACCTCTCCAAGCTTGTTCGGCACTTTTCTTTGAAAAGGCCTCAGACTTTGCAGCTTACTCCACGATGGAATCTTTCGTGGGTGCTGCTTTGCTTGGGGGGGGGGGGGGGGGGGGGGTGCCGTTCGAACCTTTATCCCAGGTGGATATGCAATTTCTCACATACAAGACGGCTTTTCTGATGGCATTTGCTTCGGCCAGACGGGTTAGTGAGCTTCACGCCCTCTCGGTTGACCTGGCCTTTTTTAGGAGTTCTCCCAACAGTGTTACTTTTACCACTGATTGCTCCTTTTTGGCTAAGAATCAGTTACCAGATACTACTCCTCCTCCTATCTGTATCAGGGCTCTTCCCTCTGTTGAGGGTACTCGCCCTTTGCTCTGTCCGGTCCATGCTATTCGCATTTATCTTGATCGGACACGCTTCATACGGAAGGGCAGAAAACGTTTTTTTCTGTCTCTCATTCCGGGTCGACAGAAGATCTCTCCTCAATCCATTTCTCGATGGATTTGTCTTGCGCTTGTTTATTTACGCCAGTTGCAGGAGCAGTCGGAGGACCTTTTTGCCTTGGGTCCTCTTTCTTCTGCTCAGGCTGTTGTCTGCCATAGCCATTAGGCTTCTTGAAGGTCAGTTTCAGCCTTGTGCTGTTACTGCCCTTTTTTCTGTCTGTGTGTCACACAGGCTCATATGTCTCTTTTCATTGTCCTTTACCAATGATTGCGACATTATGGTTGATAAGCCTCGGGACCTCTTCCTTCTGCTTCACGGCTCCAGTGCACTAGGGTTATGTGGGGGTTGGTTATGCGATTCCCTCCAGCCTTTTGTCTATTCAGCCTGTAGTAAACAATTGTGAGTAGGTTGATAAGAAATCTAAATTTTATAGTAAATTTCCTTTCTTATTATACCTACCACAATTGTTTACATGGAGGCCCTCCCGTCTTCTTTACGGGTAAAGAATCTTTCCTCCCCGCTGATCACATAACTCTAACGTTTACGGATTCAAAAAGAATGAGTCTTTAGAGACGGTATATGCGCACTGGCAACGGAAGTCGTGGAGTTGTACTTGGGAGAGAGCGTCCCGTACTGGGTCTGCGCCGGTTGCACTCGACCCAGTTTTGGCTTATTTTTATTGGTGCTTTTGTACCACTTTTCTTTCCCAACTTGCTTGGGAAAGACAAAAATAGAGAGTATTTTATCCGAGTTAGGGACTTCCACTGTAGTGCAAGCCTGTAGTAAACAATTGTGGTAGGTATAATAAGAAAGGAAATTTACTATAAAATTTAGATATTTTTTAAATAAAAATTGAAAAAAAATTAGTTTTTTCAGGAATTTTATTTGAAGTGTCTTCTTCCTTTCTTGGCAGAGGGTTAACAATATGATGGGCAGATATACATAAAGTAAATAAGTCATGATCTGACAATATTTTTTCAAGAGTTATGACCCTTGACACAATCTCCAAACTCTGTCATCACCTTTCCTTCTATAGTTTTCAATAGATTCCAACCAAACTTTGTAATATATTAACAGTATGGTGGTTAGATAAATATGCAGTAGCCACGTCATGATCTTAGTTTTTTCAAGACTTGACACATTTTAACAGGGGTCATACAAGGGTATGGAATCCTGAAAAACATGGAATTAGAAAATTGTTTGTATGTGAGATAGGGGTTTTTTAATGTTGGGTCTGAAAAAGTTTTTGAGAAATAAAATTTAATTGGGGTGGGTATGGAATTCTCATGGAATTAGGAGAAAAAGATAGGTTAAACAATGTGACCTAGAAAATCGCCATTGCATTTTTAAAAAAATTGCTAATTTTTTCAATTCTTTTTCAACAGGAAGAAAGATGTTTCAAACAGTGAAGGTCCCAAGAGACCACGGAAAAGAGGACCAAAGAAAAAGGGTAAATTTACTGAAAAAGGTAAAACCAGACCATGGACAACAGATGAAAAGAGAAAATTACTGGCCGCAATTAAAAAGTAAGATTATACATAGCTGTGATTCAAATTAATTTTTTCTTTAATTGATTATTACAGTATGGTAAATGATTTTGTAACAGAAAAGAATAGGATATTCAACAACAATACAGACCTGTAGAAATTAGGGTAACCACCGAGAGGGTTACTTGAACTTATTTTTGGTAACCCCTTCTTTTTTTTTTTAGACTTTTTAAGTATGAGAAATATAGTAGCTCTGATATATTTTCCATTGTTATATCAACAACTGATGAGAAACTCAGAATTCAGAAGCTTATTCCCTGCGTTTTTTTTAAACATTAAGTCAATATGCAGTATTGTAATACACTGTTGGAAAGTGCTCTCTGATCCCTATTCAACAGGGTATTACCCCACAGTATTTCTGCTCAGTGTCAAAAAGTATGAACATGGACATTAAAGTGACCTTGATCCTGGAAGAGATAAGAGAGGAATACAAAATCAGTTTAGGCCCCACAAAGTAGATCGTCTGTTTCTCAGGCCAGTTTTTGTAAAATTGCATGTGGACAGACAGTTTTTATTATTTTATTTTTAATTTTTGTAATTATTTCTTTGCCATCAGAAGTTCATGTTCATGGTTTATTTTATGTTTTAGGTCTCATAATCTACAGAATAGCATAGGTGGCAGGTGTATTTCGTTCCTTGAGTACAAGAAGGCTTTGCAATGGTAAAACATTGCAAAGCCTTGTTGCATTCAAGGGACAAATTTATCAATTTTATTAACTTTGGAAATATATCAGACATAAACCATTTAATTTTTATTTTTTTTAAGTTTGCATTGGTTATAAAAAGACAGCATGTGGCAGTCAAAAGGACTATGTACGATGGTCTGAGAAACAGATTTGTAACATTTTTAGGCCTTAGGTAAACTCTTTTGCTATTTTATCTGAAAACCAGAATAGGAGAGCAGTAGCTCATTGTTTAGAGTCTAGAGCAAGGGCAAGACATTTAGTCCAGTTTGCCCAAATGAGGGTGCAGTGGCACTGTGTACTAAGCATACATCACATGGATGCTGCACTTGCTAGTGTTCAACCAATTACCAAAAATGGCCGTTGACTGATTACCAATTTTTTTAGCTCACATATGGCCGATTCTGATGCTGATTCTGATTGTAATACTGTGCACTACTAGACGAGTCGAGGCTTGAAAGAACTGCATTAAATTGAACATATTTCACAGTGTTAAACTTCGTTGACTCACGTCGCAGTCAAATGACCAAACAAGCACTCTTGGATGGTATACGTGGCTCTCAGAGCCACATTTACCGCCCAAGTACGCATGATGGGTCATTTGACTGCGACCTGATTCATTGGAGTGCAACCATCACTTTTTTCCGGTATGAATACTTGATTGCCGCAAGTACGATCAATTGTAAGCTTTACATGTCATTTAACTTGTATATTCCGTAAAGGGGCATCTAGAGAAATTAAGAATACACATTGTGGTTATTTCTCAACTTATTGAATGGTATCATTGACACAATTTTACATTAACAATTGAACAATTGCAGAAGATAATAAAATGTGGTTAATGAATCATCACAAAAAAATGCTTGACAACAATTGGTTCAACTGATGTTCCAGGAGCCACTGCTGTTGTCATCCGATTGCCCAGAATCGGTCGGTTGGGGGTGGCCAATTCTGATCATCGGTTGAACACTAGCACCTGCCTTCAACTGCTGCTAAGTCTGTTGTGCCAGGTTTAGTAAGTTTGGAGAGTCTGACAGTTGCTTGCTGCTCCTTTGTGGTTTTCTCCAGGTATACCAGTTTCTTTCACTAGCAAAACTGTCTGACACAATATGACCCTGACCAGGGGCCACGTGTCTCTCCACTTTTTTTCCACAGATATGTTTCATAGTTACACAGTTAGTTAAAATGGGCACATGCAAACATGTCAATATGCAGGCATTACTGTAACATTTGCAAATCCAAACAATATTTAGTCAAAGAATCCCACTTTTCGTCACTTTGGTCCATTTCCTCTACTTCAGCTATCTTTCAACCCTAAGGCTGGCCTTCGGGTTGGAAGTAGATCTGGGAGGTTGTGGGATTTACTCTGCGGGTGCGTTTTTTTTTTAATAAAAAAAGCCTTGGTTGTGGTTTCGGTTGTCCATGAGCATATAGAAACTATCTGTATATCCTATCAGATTGGCCCTATAATTACAATATCTCCCACTAACAAGGCATCTTCTATTGATTGTAGGCCTATCAGTTGAATAAATAATTACATATCTATGCCTGTAATGTTGCAAAATGTCAGACCAAAAAAAAAAAAATAACTGTGTTTAAGATAACCTGATCGACCCTAAAAAATGATGCCGCCCTCAAAATTTTATCAAGTAAAAGTCACTCATTTAGGTCGTTGTAACCCTAATTTTCCATTCGACTTCAACTATGAATTTGAAACCGATTTTGATATTCAAGCTTTCAAAATTACGTGCAGAAATAAATATAACAGACAGTATAAATGGAGAGCAAGTGGCAAGTTATAGTTCATCAATGAAACTGTATTTGATAAACTGATGAACATTTTACAATGCTTCAGCCCTGGTGTTGACAGGTCATGAATATTCATGAATATCTTGTTGAGTTTCGTGTATTAATACTGAAAGCCTCAAATCTTGGTTTACTGTCTTGAAAGTGTTATTGGTGCAAGTATAGTGTACAACACTTGTGTTTTTTAATTCCATTCAAACATATACAGAAATTATTTGACGGTGGCCAGCAGATTTGTAGATATTGAATATATTATAAAGTGAATTATGTTGTCTTTCTGGTGATTCGATATTACGCGCAGTATCTTAAAACATCCTAGAATTTTAAAACCGAATTTGTGGTTGTATTTATTAGAGTGTGGTTGTGATTTTCGGTAGACTCTCCCTACCGATCTTGATCAGTTGTTGCAGTTAACCTCCCAGCTCTAATTGAAAGATGGTTGAAGTAGAAGAAATGGACAAGATAGTGACCACACAGTGGTATATTCATCTAAACAAGAGACTATAGCGAGTCATGGTACATTTACATATACGATTGCAACTTCAGACTCTCATGTTGTATCCTTCGGCAAGGCACTTAACCCCGATTGTCCACATGGGGGCATAATGACGATGTTTACTAAAGCCTAATGCACGTCGATGGTGCGCATGTCTTCAACCAATCTAACCCTGCCTGTGTTGCAGTGTGGAGGTACGATGTTGGTGAGCTGGCAGCTGCTAGTCGTTGCTTGGTGGTTCTCTCTGGGTACTCCGACTTCCTCCACCCATAAAACTGTCACCGAAACAATATGACCTTGGTTGTTAAAGTGTTGTTAAACCTTAATAAATAAATAAATAAATACATAAATAACACTGGGTCGAACCATTGTAGCATTGTAAAATATGTGCCCCTACACTTTTATCGAGCTTCCGCCTCCCCTGACCCTGACTGTTGAATGTGTCATGAACCCCAGTAAACAACAAACAGTTTATCAAGGCAAATGAGAAATTTGTTTCCCTCTTTCTTTTGGGTGAACAGTAGGCAAACAAAATGATTGTCCAAAACAGGCCTGCAATAACACTAAATAAGATTTTCTAAAATTAGGTAAGAAAAAGTTTACAAAAACATTTACACTGTCATTTACAACTAAAACAAGTATTAATCCATGGAAAAGTAGGGATGGGTGTTTTTGGGGAGTGACGATCCACTGGAGTATATGAATATGGCAGGTTTGAGCAAACAACATCATTATTCCTGGGCCCCCAAAAGATCAGTGGTGACAATTTGTCTGGCACCATGGATCTTTTGAGTTGTATATGGCCCAGAGATGATTTTGAGATTTGCTTGTGTCATCTTGGAACCACCAGGGGTGGTAATGTCCAATTTATCTTACAATGACTCCCTAAAAATGACCAGACTCTTCACCCAGACAAGAACCTGTTGTATTGGGCACAAACCGAATTGCTGTTTTTGTAGATTATTTAACCATTCAATGAAATATAGTTGCATGTAAAAACAATATCCTTGTTGGTTGATTTCAAAATGCTCTCAATATTATGAACATTAAATAAGTTAGATTTCCGACCTCAACACGCAGACAAATTGAAGTATTTGATTACTTTTTGTAAAGGAGAGCAGCTTCAAAAATCTCCCTTCCTCAGTTTATGGGTTCTTGATAACCTAAGTCGAGATGTTTTTGTCCTGCCTGCTTTAGCAGAGGCGAGACATAGGTGTTATTAATTTCAAAAGCCGCCAACATTAAACAATGGGCTATAATGTTTGAAGATATTTCTGTGAAACTTGATGGGGTTTTACCCCACCATGAGGTGATATGTCTTAATCAAAACCATTCCACTTGGTTCAGTCTTAAGTTTGCTGTTACTAAAAATAGAATTTCATGTCAGGATTAAGTTTTCTGGTCAAGTTTTTCAATCAGCCAAAACCTTTTCACTGTTAGACAATTATCATAAGGAACCTTCCACTACCTGTCCTCAAGACATCACTAAGAGATGAGAATGATCAGTTATGGCAATATTGATGTAATTGATAAAAACCAAAATAAAGATGGCCACTGCCGTGGAAGCCATATTGGATATTGAATTTGAACAATTATTGAAAGGACCCTTCCACTACACACCCTCAACACAATACCAAGAGATGAGAATGATCGGTGGTTATTGAAAGGACCCCTTCACTACACACCCTCAACAGAATACCAAGAGATTAGAATGATCGGTGGAGGCATTTTTGAATTACCGGTAACCCAAAGTTTATGCACGAACAGATGTGGTGTTGACATAATGTCCCTACTCAGTAAAGAGGGGGTGCAGAGGTGGGGGGGGGGGGGGGGGGGGCATAAATGTTCTTTGCACAATTGACCTTTCAGAAAGGTGGGGAGTGGGGGGGGGGAGGTGGGGGGTTGTAATTAAATCATTCAAAATCCTTCAGCTCATTGTAAATAAAAAAAAACTTCACCCACTTCACAGTAAGTTCACACCTCTACCCCCAGAGGTCTTCCTCTGTGGGGGAGGCTTAATGCATGCAAGATCCTCCGAAGTTGTTGTCTTGTTACTTGTACTGGACAAATATACATGTATGCTTGTTGTAAGATAATATAATAAAGTACTATTGACAGTGGTGCCCACTTAATTGTATATCTCTTAATTGAATAACCCTCTTAATTGAAGATATTTCCAAATTCAAAACCATTTACCATACCTTCATTACAAAATGGATCTGTTAATTGCACACATATTACAAAGTAAACTTCTGTTAATTGAATAAAACATCTTAAAATATGTCAAGACAATACCTTGACAATCACTGAATTCCCCATATTTATAGACTTATTTTGCCTCAGTGCATCCATTGCAGGTATTTAATCTGTTATTGGCTCTGTTAAACAAGATTTAATAGATTAAATGCTCAGGTTTTCTCCAGAATACTTCAAAGTGACCAAATCCTTGTTAACTGAATACTTCTGTTTATTGAATAATTATCATTGGCAAAGTGGCTATTCAATTAACAGGGTCCCATGGTTTCTATATGTGATGAACCCTTTACCCAACGTAATGGCTAAAACCGTCCAGCGTTATTCTAAAAAATTGCCAATTAATTTTCATTATATTTTAATTTTTTGTCTCAAAAACATAGGTTTTAACCCCTCTTTGGAACGAGCTCATCAAGCTCATTCCAATGAGGGGTCATAATCTATGCTTTTGAGACAAAAAATGAAAAATATTTGTTATTCACGAATTTTATTTGCAAGGGTCATCTGCTTTTTGTGTTAGGTAAAGGGTTAATATTTTTAACGGGTCTGAAACAGAATATTTTAATTTGGTCTCCTCTTACGTTTTTTCAGATCATCAACAGATGAGTTTGACTTTGATTATCTTCAAAGATGTGTTCCAACAAAGACCATACAAGAGGTTTGTTGTCTATAAAGGGTTCTGACAGGTCGTGGAAATAGACAGAATGCGATGCGTGTTTGAATCGGTGGGTGTTTTACATAACGAGTTGGAATGGAGCAGTCATATTTCGCAAAAAACGTAGGCTTGGGAGAAATATGATTACGCCATTCCAACGAGTTACAACATAAAACACCCACCAATTCAGACACACCTCGCAGTCTGTGTTTATTACACATCCCAAGCATTAAAAATTCATTTAAATAAACAAATTTTAATTTCGATGTTTAAACGCAAAGGTGAAGAATCCGTTTGTTTTGACTGAAGCTGTACTGATCAAATGGATCGATGAAAAATCAAAACAACCTTTTCGGAACCAGTGTTTGTTGAAATTCGTATCGCTGTTTCTCTTCGGTTGGTGCCCATTCACACCTAACCATTTGGTGGCTATTACTGTTAGTAAAAATATAAGTACACATTTGTGCAGATTTGCAAAACAGCTGGGAGAAACATTTTTAAAAGAGGTGAACGAAGCATGTCAAGATTATGAAGATTTATCGAAATAAAGTTGATCAATTTAGATATAACGGATCCACAAAACGAGACGGCCAGGGGACTGGGTTAATGTTCTGGTTGGAAATGATTGGGTTTTTTTAAAAATATTATCTCATTTTTGGTTAACTAATTTTTTGTGAACCAACTTTATTTTGCTTTGGATGATTTCATTTTCACACTATGCGACAGACTGACGATAATTGTATGATGAAATTTGGAAACTTTTTGAAGCATAACTAATGACTCGATGGGAAAGAAACTAGTACAGTAGAACCTGTCTTGAGAGACCACCCTTTGGGCCACACAAAAGTGGTCTCTCAAGACAGGTGGTCTCTCATAACAGGTTTCAGGTTTTCTCAAGTCAGTGAATAATCAACCACAAAATTCAGAAATAGAGAAGAATGGATTTTTGTAATTACTTTGTAGTTGTTCTTTCTTATGAAGTTTTTGTAACAAATTGAAATGGACTGTTATAAAAATTATAAAAATAAATTAGTGTTGAAAATCTTCATTGAAGATTTTCAACACTAATTTATTTTTATAATTTTTATAACAGTCCATTTCAATTTGTTACAAAAAGATTTTCAACACAAATTTATTTTTATTCCTATCTGTCACAATTCAGGTATGTATGAAATTTTTTATTCAGCAATAATCCTAATCTTTTCACAGGGGTCTTATAAAAACATCTCAGTCTTTAATGAGTTAGCAATTGAAACCCAATTAAGAGGTTTTAATACTTTTAATTGTGTTAGTAAATTGTATAACACAATGGATTTTCCAATTCCAGAAAAGGTAAGAAGTTTTTGTCATGGTTTCAGTCTTCAAGGGGGCGGTCTCTCAAGACAGGTCAATTATGGCATAAAAATACAAGTTGGTAGTAGGTTACAGTGGTCTTTCAAGACAGGTGGTCTCTCAAGACAGGTGGTCTCCCATAGCAGGTCCATTATAGAGTAAAACCAATCGGTGCCTGGCAGATGTGGTCTCTCAAGACAGGTGGTCTCTCAAGACAGTGGTCTCTCAAGACAGGTTTTACTGTATGAACAGTGCTGGGAAAAAAGTTCTGGCTTGTACATCACCCATTGAATACAGAATCATTTATGTCATAGCGGCTATTCCGTTAAATACAAGGGTTTAAAGTTGAATGGATGTGTAATAAAAGTCTTGACTGAGCAAATTTGGTTGTAAATCAGTTATTTGACTAACAATTATGCTGTAAAAATTTGAGCTCACTAAGTGAGTCCGGATTTTAACTTTAAACCTTGTTCTTCAGATCTACCGGTCAGAGTTAGTACCAACATGGTGGGAGGAACCTATTGATTGTCAGATTTGTCTGCCAAAGGTCAAGGCCACTGTTATTAAAAACAGCATTATTTTCATTTATCAAACTTTCAGAAACTAATCATATGGAAAAGGAAGAACTCTATCAATTCTGTATTCAGTAGTCATATGGCTGGAGAACAAGGGACTGTTAACTGGTAGAGTGCTGAAAGCCCAAATTTGGCCTTTATTCAGAAGTACAGGTGCTGCAACATAAATGCTTCATACACAGTAGATATGCTTCATATTATCTTTGAAGTAAAATTAATTAGTTGGTAAGGATTTTCCTTGTTACAATGTATGGAAGAGTGCCTGTAGGCACTCTCCCATAAATTATGACAAGGCAAAGACATGTGAATAAATTATGATAACCCAAAATAATTCAGCACTCTACTAGTTAATATAAATAGAACTTTGTTAAAAATTGGTGGTGCTGTGAACATCTCATTGGATTTTTCTGTCTTGTACGGAAAGTTCAGAAATAACAAACTTAAGAGGACAATTTTTTTTTTTTTCAGATTATCATGTTCAAGACCAAACTGAAATCCAACATTAAAGCACCAGAGAAAGATTCACGTAATAGTGGGTGTTAACTTATGAAACTATTTGTGCATGCTTGTAAATGTGAAGTATCAAGGCAGAGGTCAATTTTAGTAAATACCAGAATTTTTTACTGATTAATAACTTGTTTGGAGAGTTTTGTATATACTACTCAAAGTTTGCTAAACACCAAGTATATCCAACTACCTGTTTTACGTTTTAGTTGAAATATTGTAATGAAAAGTGTATATTTATTTAATTATATCTATAATGATTTAAGTGCAGAAATTAAGATTTTATTTGTGTTTGTCATTATTTTTTAGCTTTGAATACGATAACCATGGAAAATGGATATTATTGGTAAAAGAAGAAATTTTTCAATTTGCCAAAAAGTTGACGGAGCAAACTCGTATGGGTTCAATATCGAGTATGAGACCCATTACTGTTAATTACAGCTTGACATTGCCTTCTCATGCTCCCAATCAGGTTCCTGGTGTTCCTTTGTGGGATGTTGTTCCATTCTTGGACCAGCATGGCACCAAGCTCCTGGACACGTCTTGGCTGGACTGGACAGGCTGAAATTGCAAGCTGCAACTCATTCCAGACATGTTCAATTTGATTGAGGTCAGGGGATCTTGCTGGCCAGTCCATACGCTCATTCCCCTCCCTCTGTCAGTACTCCCCGACAGCATGGGGCAGCATCAGAATGAATCTATCACCCACTGTACCTGCATACAATCTGATGTGGACATCCATGATCTCATCAATATACCGCTGTGCAGTCAATGTATCATGTTTAAGGATACAGAGCTCTGTACGTCCATGCCTCCCCAGACCATGATTGACCCTCCACCATAGCGGTCATTCGCAGCAATGTTGGCTGCATGGAATTGCTCTCCTGGTCTTCTCCATACCCCAGAATGCCTATCTGTGTGGTCTATGGGGTACCTTGACTCATCTGTAAAAGGGACAGATCGCCAATCTTCTCTGGTCCATCCAACATAGTCCATCGCCCATTCATATCGTGCCTGGCAGTGGTTCTGGGACAGCGGAATATGAATACATGGTCTTCTCGATCGGAGACCACCTTCGTGCAACGTTGCACGGATAGTCTGCGTCGAAACATTTACCCCTGATGCATTCTGAAGGTCACTGCGAAGCTGGGTTGCTGTGGCAAACCGATCTTCAGCTGCAAACGTTGCCCTGTCTCTGCCACCACCATGCTGTCTTGCTGGCGTGCCATACTGCTGAAATCTTGCCCAGGCTTTGGTGATCACCATATGGTGCACACCAAGGGCTTCACCAACCTGGTAATGGGTAGCCCCTTGCTCCACCATCCCTACAGCCCATCACATTTCTGCTTCAGACAAATGTCTTCTTACATTTGCATTTGCCATATTCAGTCATTAAATCACAAGAGTTTGTGTTGAAATGAAGATTGAATACCCTACACATGTCATGTACATGTAGACAGTACACGAAAATATCATGAAAAGCAAGGGGTACATGCTTTCCATGACTCACGAAAAGTCTGCCTGTCAAGAGAGCTAATGTAAACACTGGGGACCATTTCAATACATTCCTCAATCATATCCACCAAAAATATCGCAAATATGTCACAAGCAAATTTCTCAATGATGTGTCAAATATTTGGTGCTTAGCAAACTTTGAGTAGTATATATAGGTCCCATTCACACACTTCTGAAAAAGATGGGAGAATGTAGGAATGCTTTTGTGTCTCTATTTATTGGTTAAGTAGAATTTAATTCATATTTCTATACCAACACAGAGTTTGAGGGGACCTGTTGTAGGGTTATCCCGTATACTGTCTAGCCTAACCGGTTTCGTGCTTTTGTGCACTTCTCCAGAGGCAGAGGGACTACTTGTGTCTCTGCCTTATACATCTCAAATTCTGGTGTGTGCTTATTGGAGGGTTCATTTTGGCAGGTGCATTTAGGGAAGTGCATTTTGGTGAGTGCTTTTTGGCAGATGCATTTTGGCAGATGCAACGAGGCCGGTATAATGCAGTGCTAGCCAAGAACAAAAACATGCAATGGAGTCGTCAATCAATGGTATGCAACAGTGCTACAGGAATTCATTAAACAGAACGCATGAAAAATGAATCCTTTATTTACAAAATGAAAAGCAGAATAATTTTTACTATATGCCGGATATTGCACCACATCCCACCATTCCAGACAATAGGAACTGGAGAACTAATACGTTTTCAAAATAGACCGAATCCTAGAAATGTACAACACCAACCAAGAACACTGTTCAGATTTCAGGACAAGAGACATCAGCATAATCAATATAGCCCATACCAACCATGGCGAAGGCAGCCACAATCAAATCAGAACTCTGAGTTAGCAACATTCATGGACGCTTTGAGAGGCCTGTGCAGTGCTCACCATCCTGCTAATTTGATTAAAAACAATAACGCCTACCCCAACCTTGTTATTAACTGTTCAGACCACACTCTGAGCCTCATTGAACTTAGCCTCCTTCAAAAAGGCCTCAATTTCTGTGTTGAAATGGTGGACTCATTAGCAGCTTTATAGACGAACACATAAAAGACATTGTTAAAATGTACCCCAGTTACCTACGCGACATAAAGAATGATGAATTGATGACGCACTGCACATTGGTTAACGGAAGTCGTGGATTTGTACTAAGGAAAGAGCGTCTCATACTGGGTGTGCGGCGATGGCACTCGGCCCAGTTTTGGCTTATTTTTTCGTGGTGTTTTTTACACCACTTTTCTTTCCCACATCTCTTGGGAAAGGTTAAAATAGAGAGTATTTTATCCGAGTTAGGGTCTTCCACTGTAGTGCAAGCCTGTAGTAAAAAATTGTGATAGGTATAATAAGAAAGGAAATTTACTATAAAATTTATATTTCTGACATTTATGACCTCAGAATAGAAGCCCTAAGCATGCCATCATGAGGCGGTCCTTGTGACAACATTCAAATTAACTGGTTGAGTGCTAGAAGCCACTATCAGGGCTTTCAAAAAAAAATGAGGGTACCGGAGCAAAAGCCAACATTTTCCATGCTCATGTTTCCTATTCAGTCAAATACAAAAAATCTTTTGTTTGGACAAGTTTGTTCCATTACAAATTAATGGAGAGTGCCTGTAGGCACTCTCCAATAATTTGTAATAAACAAATTTGGAATAACAAATTTAGACCACCAAAAATAATCTAGCCCTCAACCAGTTAAAGGCCTATTTCCAACTTTTCCAACCTCAAAACAGGTGCCCTCAACATGCCATCATGTGTAGGTCCTGCTTAGTGATTAACCAATAAGGATTTGCCACCGTCTCTTGCTTGCCAATTAGTTGATTGCACAATCGGCTGATTTTGAGTGCTGATGTCAGAAGTCACAACTAAAAGGAGTTCCATGTTCAAGAACACACAGGTTGATATGCTTTTGTTGACCTTGAGCAAGTTTCTGTGTATATCAAAATAAAAATACGACATCAACGAAATCATGTAAACAGTGCAGTATCTTTGATCAGTGTGAAAATAGGCGACTTATGCTCTTACTATTTTAAATTCCACATCCATTTAAATTTAGTTTTAAGATGAAATTGAATAAAATATATTAAAGGACAATTAAATAACATATATTTATTTACTTGATTTAATTACTGATTTATGTTCTAACTCAAATTTTTGATTCAGAACTCACATGGATATGCAGGTTAAAACAAAAGTAGGTCCCATTTTATACACAGTAATTGAGATTGCTTTCACTGTGGGGTGGAAATCAACGACTGAAAATGCATTCATAACGGCTGTGTTTTCAAATAGCTTCTACCACTGCAATTCACTCAATTTTGTAGATTCATATTCACGTGTCTAGTGCCGGAAAATCCTGATTTGAAAAATATCATATTTCACAAATGATAACCAATCCCAGAAGCCCACGTACAAAATGACCATATGCTATTTTTAGATTGTTTACATAAATAAGTAACATGCACAACAGATTGAAGTTATACTCCGACTGTGAAAACAGTTGGCTGATTAGTGTATTTTATGTTCATTTGCTATTGTCTACTTTGTGTTGACAGTGATTAAAGAAGAATCAGGTAACTAGGTTGTTTACAAATGAACTGACAGTGATATCAGACGATGAAACAGCAATTCATAGTACTGGTTGGGTGCTGTCAGTGTAACTCGTACTGGGAGTGGGATATTATAAATGTTGAATAATCGACAAATCATTTCAACACTACTGACAATCATTGTGGCAACTTATTAAGCTTGTTACTGTTTGTATTAGATCGTGAATCAAATGTAAATATTAACAAGTTTGATCCCGTAATGTTCCATGTAACCATTGGCACAAACCGATGTTCAAACACTTCTACCGATGGTCAACCGATGGCTTAAAAACGGCCGATATCAGATGCGATTGCCGAACATTGGTTAATCACTAGTCCTGCTGATAATAGACAAATTACATAAGCGGTGGTTTCTAGTCCAGTCTTGGCTGCCTATTAAGGCAGCCAAGACTTGACTAGAAATCACTGCTAAGCCCCTGGGCGTATAAATGCTGTGGGCTGATGAGAATTCAGGACACTTGTCCAGGCCCTTAAGGTTTAAAATGCATTTCCCAACCAGGATCATGCTTCTTCTGAATTTTATAAAATAAATGGTTGGTCATTATATTTGTGTGGCAATACCAATATTAATTGGTCTATCTCCCCCCCCCCCATTCCCCCTGCCCCCCCCCCCCCCCCCCCCCCCCCCCCCATCCCCGAAGAAATGAGTTTGGACTCTTCGAAGTGATGGAATTGAACACACATGGAATATACTATCAGGGTTTCAAGGGTACAGCTTCACAACTACTGCACCCTTTATCTTCTAATTTTACACACATGTTCTAAACACTTTTCTCTACTTTCATAGCCACTCGATGTCTCATAATAAATTTACCGGCTATTTTCTTCTTTTTTTTTTCCATCAATAGGATCGACATTTCACTAATTATGAATAGTTCATTGTTCTGGAGAGGTGAACTAATGATAACTGATGGCAATTCCAGTCATCTTCCGTGATTTTGATTGAAAGGTTTAGTAATGTGAGTGAACCAAATATTGCTTATCCTTCAGGCTTCAGTACACAGAGATTGGATACTAGAGATGGGCAGTATACCAAAAAAGCAAACTGAACCAATCATTAAATACCGAAACCATCTGCATTTTCAAATTTTCCTACATTCTCTATTTATAAGGCCTTGTTGAGTCTTGATGTTGAGTCTTGATAGCAGTTGAAGTGGTCATTTTCATGAAAGAAGAGACTGATTTTTTTAGGCCTGCACAATTGTTCTGAATTCTCGTTAGACTACAACCTGTACATCACCAGTCGCTTAACTGAGGTTTGTTGTCAAGTCTTGCCTGCCTTAACAGGCAGCTAAGACTTAAAAACCTGAAATAGTACTTTAAAGGTTAAGGTGTGTTTGAAATAAGTCACAATACGAGAACATCTTATTCTATTCTGTATTTTCCTGGGGTGAATTTCCATTTGGTTCTTTCAGCAAATCTCAGTCCAGTCAGATACCGAACCGATACCGTGGTATGCACCCCTAAAAATACCGAAATGGATAGTGAACTCAAAATTCCAATACTTCTCATCTCTATTGGATACTCAAGGGCCACAGAGTGAATTTGAATGTGGGGGAACAGAAAGTTAAGTGGTGTTTCTGGGACCTGCTTTCAGAAAATCATGTTAAAACTTGGGACCTAAGAAGCAATCTGGTCCATTTTAGTGCATTAGTGGACAATCGCCAACAACCTGATGCTGATAGTCTACTAATTCCCTAAAATTGTCCTTATCGCACAGTTTGGGGATATTCCCTATTCAAGCCAGAAAATAAGCAGACTGTCATCTGCAAAATGAGGTCCTCAGAGGGTGAATTTAGTGATGCTACCCTGCACAGCATCACTAAATTTACCCTCTGTGAACCTCAATCTGAATCTGGGTCTCAAAACTAAACAGAAAGAGGTACCCAGAGGATAAATTGGCCCACTGTATGTATCAAATTCACCCTCTGGGGACCTCATTCTGCAAATGTCAGACTGTTTATTTTCAGGCCTGTCCCTGTTCTGTCAGACACTGATTCAGATTATTGCTGACTCAAATAGTAAGTTCTTTAGTATCAAGCATAACTTACAGAATAGCAGCAATGATTGACAAAACTTTATCTCCATGTTGAAGTCATGATTAGCCATTGCGTAGAAAGAAATATTTGACCATAAAAATCAATAATAGAGCTGAAATGGTTAAAGAGGTTTTGTGATCGATGAATCACATGGATTAACCTTGGTTAGCCAATTAACTGGTAGAGTGCTAGAAGCCACTATCAGGGCTTTAATATGCAGAATAGGTAAACCAACCTAAAGGTGTCATATTCTGTGGATGTGCTTCATATTATCTTAGAAGTGAAATTACTTAATCTATATGGGTTTGCCTTGTTACAATTTATGGGAGAGTGCCTCTTGGCATTCTCCCATAAATTGTAACAAGGCAAGACACATGAACAAAGTTTGATGACCAAAAATAACTTAGCACTCTACCAGTTAATCACTTGCTCTAATATGTAGCTGAATAGTTGTCATACCAATGTTGATTTACAGCATTAACCCTTTACTGAATGTAGCGACCAAAACCGACCAGCTCTGTATATAAAAATATCCATTCAAATTTTATTTTGTTTTCAATTTTTGTTTCAAAAACATGGCTTATATAAGCCCCTCATTGGAATGAGCTTGTTGAGCTTGTTCCAATGAGGGGTCAAAAGAGGTGTTTTTGAGACAAAAAGTGAAAATTTTTAGTAATTCAAGAATTTATTTTACTAGTATCTTCTGTTACCCGCATTGGGTAAAGGGTTAAGAATGATCATTTACAGCTAATGATACAGGACAATGATCATGTAAGTGAACAAATATGTCAGCATGTATTACTTGCAAGCTTTACTCTCTCATATAATTGATGTTAGTTAGTGTGACAATGTTTTGGAGCAAGTTTGTTCCTTTGGTAACCCATATAACACACTAGTTCAAAAGTAACGGTTAATCAATCAATCACTTTTTTGATTGACCAAGACATTGATCATTGATTAATCAATTAACCATTCAGCTCTAATCAATAAGAAATAAAATACAAAACATGAAGTATTTAAATGTACTTGCACATCAGCTAGGATAATATGAGCATTGTGAAAACTCATTCTTTTAGACCTAAAAAGCTAAAAATCTGTTTCTCAGGCCCTCTCACATGTTCCTTTTGGCAGCCGTGTACCCTGTTTTTATAACGAACTTAAAAAAATAAAAATTAAATGTTTTATGTTTGATATTTTACCCAAGTTAGTAAAATTGATAAATTTGTCCCTTGAGTGCAACAAGGCTTCGCAATGCTTGAGCATTTGCAAAGCCTTCTTCCACTCAAGGGGCAAAATACATCACCAACCCTGATATTCTATTGATTATGAGGCCTAAAACATAAAACACACCAAGAACCTAAATTTTTTTTATGGCAAAGAAATAATTACAAAAGTAAAAAATAAAATAAAAAACGCCTGCCCACATGCAATTTTACAAAAAATGGCCTGAGAAACAGAATATCTACTTTGTGGGGCCTTACGATTTGGTAATATATTGAACATTGTTAGCCAAAGAAGTGTGGAGATTGAAGCAGGGGAATTACTGGGCTCTGTGACCCCCTGATACCTACCAAACAGAGATTCTACCTGGGTATATATTCATGTTCTGTTGAATAGTACAAGGAGCACAATCAAAGTTTGAACCTCATCATTTGTGATGAAAGAACAATTATTTTTTTTTCAGAAAAAGCTACTACAATTGAAGCGAAAGCATCTGCTCCAATTGAGGTGAGTTACTCATTATCGACCATAACAAGCTTTGACAGTACAGTGGAACTCTTGTCAGTGGAATAGCCACTTTGCTGGTGCAAATTATTCAATTAACAGGGGTATTCAGTTGACAGGGATTTGGTTGCTTTCTTGTTTTCAAGAGAGAACTGAGCATTTATTCTATATCTTGTTTGACAGAGCTTCATGAAGCTCTGTCAAACAAGATATACAGTGCATCCCACCAGGGACCAGCCTAGGGGAAATTTTAGGGAGACTTCAAGTCTCCCATCAGGACAAATAGGGAGACTGCAGTGTCATGTAGGGAGACTTCATAGGCAAGTGGGGAAAATTAAGAATATTCATGTACCACCCCCGCCGCCCCTTCATATTTTCAATTTGTGGTCCTCCATTAACGTCCAAATAATCCAGGTCCAGTTGTCTATGATGCATCTGTGCCAGGTTAAAAAATCGCAAAGTAATTATTGACTGAAAATCCCCCACTGCTACCCTCTCCTTCATGACCCCTCCCCTCTTCTTCGTGCCAATCCCCCAGCACCCTCTACTATGCTAATAATTTCCTAAGTCTGAAAGTGTGAACAGGACCAGATGTAAGAAGGCTGCTTGGGAGGTACTTTGTTAGTTAATAAACAAAATAAATTCTGGGGTTGAGTATTTTGTAAAAGAAATGTCATTCCGCATCATTTTTATGGCATTCCGGTGTCATTCCGCGTCATTTTGTGTCATTCCGGTGTTTAGGAGGACCCTTCTTTAAGACCGTCCACATGCACACTTGTTTCCTGTACAAAGCTTTTCTTGTCATCACTAAAGCTTTTTTTCATGTGTTTCAATTCCATTTGTGTTTTTCTGGGAATAGACAGCCCAACAGTTAACAGTCGTCAGAAAAACAAAATGAAAATACTGTGTTATAAAATACTTCCGTTGTGTATACATTTTCGGCATCCTAAGCGACGTAACCTACTTTCAAACTGGGTTATTTTGTTGAGTCGCATAAGTCACCTATTTTCGTTGGGAATGGGACAACCCGCCCCAGGGACCACCCCGCCCAAGCCAGGTGGGACAACCCGCCCCGGGACAACCCGCCCCAATTTTTCTTGACTATGATATTGGACTAGGATTGGATTATGAGTACTAATAACCTGTCATTTTACTTAATTAAGTAATTAAGTAAAATGACAGGTTATTAGTACTCATAATCCAATTCAGAATGAATTATTCACCCGTTATTACTTATAATACGATCATAATAATAAATACGCGCCGGGATATAAGGGACAACCTGACTGTCATTTGAATTATGATTGTATTGTAAGTCATAACACGTGAAAAATTCAGAATGAATTATTGACATGTTATGACTTATAATACGATCATAATAATAAATACGCGCCGGGATATTGGGGTCTATGGGTCTATTATATGGTGTCTATGGGTGTTATAATAAACAACAACAACAACTTTAAAATTGATGATTTAACAACATGATGATTGTTAGCAGATAAAAAACCCCACATTTATTGTCTTTGTCTTAGATAAAGGAAAAGGGATCAACGCTGTGATGAATCCATATCACGCAAAAACAACATGTCCTGTCATTTGATTTTTGCGCATCAAACAAGTATCATTCCTCCTAGAGGGTACCCGACTGAAACAACATGTCTAAAACAACACGCCAATTCTGACTGGTGTCTACATGCTACCAATTCAGTTTAGAAGTATTATTAGTTTGATTCAGTTATTATGGGATGTGTTAAGAGGATTGTGGATTATTTTCGTTAAAATTGGAGAATTTTCGATAAAAAAGTGAGCAAAAATCTTTTTTATATATTACCATCTCCCCAATTTTTTTTTAAAAATAGCAGAAAAAAAATCAGATCAATGTGGATTGTGGATAATTTTCTATTAAATTGGGTTATTTTCGATAAAAAAGTGAGTAGAAATCTTTTTTATATATTACCATCCCCCCAAAATTTTTTATCAAAAATCAAAAACAAATCGGGACAACCCGCCCCAAAAAGTGGGACAACCCACCCCAAAAATAAGCCCAGGGCAGGTTGTCCCTGGGGCGGGTTGTCCCTGACCCATTTTCGTTTCGACACTTGAAGCTCCGACTGAAACGCAACAAAATAGAAATAAAAAATTCCTCCAAAAGCGACAATGGACAATTGATTGTCATGTGATTTCAAATAAATGGACGTTTATTTGACGAATTAAAATGCACATTTATCACACTCGAGCACATTCGATTTATGAAAATAATCGTTTTCATGTAAACCTTGCATCACTCAGTTCAGCCTTTCCTCATTTTGGCCAATTTTTAGAGGGCGACTTGTAATCGCCCCGACTATTTTTCTAGGCGACTTTGGGCTTAGAAGGGCGACATAATCATCCTAGTCGCCCTCACGGCTGGTCCCTGCATCCCACTTAATTGTATATCTGTTAATTGAATAACCCTGTTAATTGAATATAATTTTCAAACACAAAGCCATTTACCATACCTTCAATACAAACTTGACCTGTTAATTGCATATGGGTTGTTGAGCAAACTCCTGTTAATTGTATAAAAAATCTTGGAAATATGTCAAAAAATTACTCTTAACAATCACTGAATTCCCCTTATTGTCAACCTATTTGGCCTCAATAAATCAAATACAGGCATTTAATCTATTATATCTTGTTTGACAGAGCTCTATGAGCTCTGTCAAACAAGTTATAATAGAATAAATGTTCAGTTTAACTCAGAATACAGGAATATGACCAAATCCCTGTTAATTGAATACTCCTGTTAATTGAATAATTTCCTCAGGCAAAGTGTCTATTCAATTAACAAGGTTCCACTGTAATAGATTAAATGCCTGTATTGGCTGTACTGATACCAAATAGGTCTATAAACATGGAGAATTCAGTGGTTGTTAGAGCAGTTGTTTGATATATTGCAAGATTTTTTGTTCAAATAGGAATTCTATAAGGCCACACAAAGTAGATCTTCTGTTTCTCAGGCCATTATTTGTGAAATTACATGCGGGCGAGCGTTTTTTTATTTTATTTTTTATTTCAGTAATTTCTTCTTTGCCATCAAAAGTTCATGTTCTTGGTTCAAGTTTTAGGCCTCATAGTCTGCAGAATAGCATGGGTGGTGGTGTATTTTATCCCTTGAGTGCAAGACAGGACAAATTCATCAATTTCTTGCACTCAAGGGACAAATTCATCAATTCTTTTGACTTGGGTAAAATATCAGACATAAACCATTTAATTTTTATTTTTTTGAAGTTTAAATTGGTTATAAAAAGAGAACATGCAGCAGCCAAAAGGACCGTGTGGGAGGGCCTGAGAAACAGATTATTTATTTTTTTAGGCCTAACCTATATACAAGGAATAGACCAAATTTATGCTGCAGGTATGGTGAATGGTTTTGTGTTTGGAAGTAACGTTCTTGTATTGTAGAGAGAAACTGAACATTTATTGTATTATATCTTGTTTGACAGAGCTCAAGGAGCACTGTCCAACAAGATATAATAGATTAAATGCCTGTATTGGATGTACTGAGGCCAGATAGGCCTATAAACATGAGGAACTGAGTGGTTGTCAGATCAGAGCAATTCCTAAATATATTGCATGATGTTTTATTCAGTTAACAGAAGTTTACTCTGTAAGACTACATGTATATGCAATTAACAGATCAAATTTGTACACCAGGTATGGAAAATGGTTTTGTGTTTGGAAGTTATACTCAATTAACAGGGTTATTCAATTAAGGGACATGCAATTAAGTAGGCTCCAATGTCATATTTCATTTTTTCGGGGACTGGAATAATGTGTCAGTAGTACAGCTGAACCTATTAATTTAATTAACTCTTAACCCACTGAGTTTTTAAAAAATATTTTTCATCAAATCTGTTCATGGCTGCCTTATAGCATCCATGACAAGATTTTATGAAAAATTCATTCACATTCAACTCAAGAAATCTTTGATGAAAAAATTCATTTGATTGACAAGGGGGAAAAGTTTCTTTGAACCCGGGCAGCCATTTTTCCGACAGGAACATGATACGTCATAACATCATAAACCCTTTACCTAACACGAAAAGCAGACGACACTAGCAAATAAAATTATTGAATAACTAAAATTTTTTACTTTTTGTGTAAAAACCATAGCTTATGACCCCCTCATTGAAACGAGCTCAATGAGCTCGTTCCAACAAGGGGTCATAAGCTATGGTTTCGAGACAAAACTTTTTTTAAAATAATAAAAATTGAATGGTGATTTTTATGAATAGCGCTGGCTGGTTTTGGCTGTTACATTACATTGGGTAAAGGGTTAAATAGGATGGCTGTTCGGTAAATGTGTGTGGTAGACCAATCAGTATTGATTGGTCTACCCCAAATAATGAATATTGACTTTTCTAATTGCTGCCATTGAACTGGCATGGAAGATACCACTGGAGTTCAAATGGTTAAATGTGCCCAATTTATATACTTATTTCAGTGACAAACAAAATCCTGTCCTGGGCAGGAATATCTGCCAGCAGCACGCAAGGAGTTAAAGCCACTTTGCAAGTGAAAAATATTCATTAACTGGTTTAGAGCTCGAATATTTTTGGTGGTCTGAATTTGTTATTCAAAATTTGTTTTATTACATTTTATTGGAGAGTGCCTATAGACACTCTCTGATAATTTGTAATAGTGCTCAAACGATTAGTCGACGGTTTTTCGCCTATAGTCGACTCTGATTTTTGTCGTCGACTAGTCAAAACACAGTAGGAGTACTCGCAAGCCAACAAAATCTCAGTAGAAAGATCAATGAATTCACATCTCAGAGGAAATAGGGTTACAAAATGCTTGGAAAAAAATGTGCTGCTGTTTGCTGGCTTCAGATACTGGATGCGAAAATGTAACAACCGACCAGAAACTCGATAAACTTCCAAAGAACTTTATAGACAGTTTGTCCGCAGCATGTGTTGTGTCACGCTCCCTGACTCTCACGCAGTGTCTCAGTGTCTTGGTTTGACTCTTCCTGTACTGATGCGCCAACATCAAAATATAAATCGTTGAATGTTTCTCGTGATACAACTGGGAATTTAATGCCCCCCCCCCCCCCCCCCCCCCCCCCCCCACAGTTTTTCGTAAAGTCCTTCATCCACCACTGGACCAACACTGTTCGAAGCGGTATTGGATTGTAACAGCTACTCGAATGAACTCACCAGAAGCATATAAAGTGTCTTTTTGAAAGGTATCTCTAGTCTAAGGGAGGTAATCAAATTAGCTATCAAAGAACTCAACTTTTTTCATACAATGAAAATTGCTGACAGTGCTTTACGCCTTACGTGACGCCCCATATGTCTCATCAAATTAATTTGCTTCGTTCCATGGCTGATTTTAAATAATATAAGTGATCTCAGACTTTGATATCATGAACCTTTTCAATTTTTTATTGAGTCTTGGTCATTGAAGCTTTTAATGTCACGCTGGTCTCCATTGCAGTGTTGTTAAGCAAACAAGCCACAATACCAGAACAAACCTTTCTACCAGGTGTGACGCCAGTATTGCAGTATCTCTGGCTGATTGCTGGTTTGGGGTTCCAGCCTTAAAACGTCCCCGTTCAGTCACTTAACTGTGGGCTTAATTTATTCTTTTTCAGACAACAGAAATAAATCTCATGTCTGTCTTAAAATAAAAATCACTTGAAATTTGACTCCTGATTTCTGCCATTTCACTCCCAAATTTCTTAATTGGCCCCCTAGACTGGCCCCCATCTTTTTATTCCCCATCAAATCCATGGCAATTTCATAAAACGTCCTCAATATTTATAAGTCTTAAGTTTTTCCTTTCATTCCGGGATAGTTTGAAAGGTCTTCAACACTTGTGAAGTTGTTTTGAAAAATTATTATGACTTGAGTGTGTAGCAACTATTTAATGCTTGTCAATTGCATTATTCGTTTTGCCAAGTCCGAGTTGTTTAATTCTTTATGGATCATTGAAGTTGGGGTGGGGGGGGGGGGGGGGGGAGATTTGAGGTGTTGCCATACATCGATGCAATTTTCTTGTTGCATACTTCGCAAGTTGAATGTTTTTCCATTCTATTCTCCCTAATAAAGTACTTTCTTACCACACTGTGTTCCGTATCAATGTTCATTTTTCCCCGCTTTTGTTTATGTGGTAACCCAGATGTACCGGAACCGACATTTTCGGTCTTTTCCAAAATTACTCGGTTCCATTTTCTGTACTTTGACGGCATCGAGTACTGACTACTTTTTCTGTGGACTGAACAGCTCTACACTAAAATAGGGAGGTTTATGTGTTTGATACGTTTGCTTTACCATGACGCATAGCTCATGGATCATCCTTGTAACAAAGCAGGGGGTAGCCTGTTAGGAACTGAAAAAAAGAGTCTTTTTCTCGTGTAATGCAGTGTTGTTGCCCAGTTACAAGTGCAAACTCCAAAGTTAGTCTGGCTTGCCAATTAGTCAACTCGACTTTGAAGTGTCGACTAGTTGACTTTGAAATTCCATAGTCGTTTGAGCACTAAAATTTTGTAATAGAACAAATTTATATAAACAAAATATTATTTGCGTTTGACTGAATGTGAAACATGAGCAAAAAAAAAAAATAAGCTTTTGCTCTGCAGGCCTTTAAATTCTTCCCAAATAACGACGGTAAACGTTGTGCCCAAATAAGATAATTGCACCCAAATTATGCAGAGTTTGAAACTTTTTCAAAAGTTTTGCAGTGTTTCGGCAATATATAGTTTGGCCAGGTTTCCCTGATGCTTACAATATAGCTAGGAGCTTACCTTCGAATTAAACAATGCAACAGATAACTAACTTTAAAAAACCCACAGAGTTTGCGATAGAAAAGCAATCAGCATCGACAGTGTCATATACGATACTGTCAACGCCGATTGCTTTTCTTTGGCAAATTCTGTATGATCATCTTGAAGCTGGAGATCTATTATGTTCATGTTTGTGGCATTTTCTATTAAACGTCATGCGTAATTTACATTCAAATAAGACTTTGGCTTGACACTGGGAAACTAAGAAGCCTTCTCGGGTAAACTTACATCAAGTGGTGGTGGGAACCAGTGATAATGGTGAAGATCTATAACAAGGGATTATAAACTATCATTTTAAGAGGGGGACCTGAAACCTAAAACAGATGCCAAGAAGAAAATACCGGTGCCTTTTTTCCAGCCATGCAGACCACAATACGACTGATCCATATTTGCCGTTGTGCCCAAATTAGACTGATCTAAAGGTCTGTTACTCTGGTACTTTCAATGTTTTTGAAAACCCTGATAGTGGCTTCTAGCACTCAACCAGTCAATAGGTGTACTCAGTCAACAGGAACTGGTCATTTCCTGTATTCTAGTGATAAACCTGGGCATTATTAGGCTCCCAACCTCGGAATGAGGTTTTAATGGACATACAGTACGGAGCCCCAAGATGTCTGTATGAATGTTTTATATTGTAATTCAAGCATTGATGTCAGAATTTGATGTCCTTAACTATGATGATAGCCAAGTATGGGGGAAAGGATATTCACATATTGTATATTCGTACAGGCATACTATCAGAATTATGGCCTTGTTGGAATTTTAGAAACTGCCTATCTCATCCATTTTTTGTTGAAAATGTTTAATTTTTTCAAAAATTAGTTGTTGGGCCTGAAAAGTTGAAAATCTCTTTCTTTGGCCCTCCCACATTGTCCTTTTGGCTGCTGCATGCTCTCTTTTTATAACCAATGCAAACTTTAAAAAAAACACTAAATGCTTTAGGTCTGATATTTTACCCAAGTTAATAAAATTGATAAATTTGTCCCCTGAGTGCAACAATGCTTTGTAATACTTTAGCATTGCAAAGCCTTCTTGCATGCAAGGGACGAAATACATGACCACCCATTCTGTTTTGTAGATTATGAGGACTAAAAAATAAAACAAACCAAGAACATGAACTTTTGATGGCATAGAAATAATTACAAAACTAAAAAATAAAATAAAAAAATGCCCGCCCACATGCAATTTTACAAAAAATAGCCCGAGAAACAGAAGATCTACTTTGTGGGGCCTTATCTGTGAAAAATGTTCCACTTCAATGAGACATTAGCTGTTGTGACTTTAAAAGCATGGCTCAGTGGGAGGAGTTAAGAATACTGGGTCAGACTTATGACTTGGGTATGGTATGTCGTAAATAATTAGGAGTTCAAAATGTGGATTAAAGGTGACTGGTATCACCCGTGGTCATTGAGTGCATTTTTAAAAAAATTCTGTAAATTTACTTTTTGAGACCTGCTGATATATCCCTGAATCTTGTTTTTAAAAAGCTTAACTTGACAAAGTCAAGATAAGCTATTGCCATCACGTGTGCGGAAGCCTGTGAGTCTGTTCACATTTTCTTTGGTACAGCACAGGCTACACCTCATAGTTCTTGTCCGATCATCACAAAATTTCATATGCAGGTTCAAGGTCATGTCTAGATGATAATGTCCCCTTTTGTTTGCGATCGATCAACTGTTGACGGCTATGAGAGCCCGAAACCTGAAAAACTTTAGCTCAGTCAACAGGTTGTATTTATGAAGGGATTCCATTGTAACTTGCTAGGATGACTCCGTATAATGTCTAGATGAGAACATCCCCTTTTGGTCGTGATCGGACAACCGTGATGCCTGCGAGAGCCTGAAATCCGAAAACCTTTAGTACAGTCTACAGGTCATCGTATTTACAAAGGAATTTCATTGTAACTTAGTAGGATGACTTCATATAATGTCTAGATGAGAATGTCCCCTTTTGGTCGCGATCAGTCAACCATGATGGCTGCAAGAGTCCGAAAACCTTTAGCAAAGTCTGCAGGTTATATTTATGAAGGGGTTTCATTGTAACATGGTAGAATGACTCCATATAATGTCTAGATGAGAACGTCCCCTTTTGGTCGTGATCGGTCAACTGTGATGGCTGTGAGCACCTGAAACCCGAAAACTTTTACCACAGTCTACAGGTAGTATTTATGAAGGGATTCCATTGTAACTTGGTAGGATGACTCCGTATAATGTCTAGATGGGAATGTCCCCTTTTGGTTGCGATCGATCAACCATGATGGCTACGTGGGCCAAAGCCTGAAGACCTTTTGCACAGTCTACAGGTCGCGTATTTATGAAGGGATTTTAATGTAACTTGGTAGGATGACTCTGAATAATGTCTGGATGGGAATATCCCCTTTTGGTCATGATCGATTAACTGTGATGGCTACACGAGCCGAAGCCTGAAAACCTTTAGCTCAGTCTACAGGTCGTATTTATGAAGGGATTTTATTGTAACTTAGTAAGATGACTCTGTGTAATGTCTAAATGAGAACATCCTATTTTGGACGTGATCAGTCAACCGTGACATCCACACAGGCACGTGACCTGGATTTGTTTAGCACAGTCTGCAGTTCATATTTATGAAGTAATTTCATTGTAACTTGGGAAGTTAACTTTGTATGATGTCTAGACGTGATTGTCGTATTTTGGTCATGATCGGTCAGCTGTTACTGCCTCCTGGACACTTGACCTAGATCCTTTAGCACTGCTTACAGGTTGTTTTTATGAAGGGATTACATTGTAACTTAGTAGGATAACTTGGTATGACATCTTGACAAGACTGTCCTATTTTGATCAACCATGACCATGGAACCGTCACGTGACCTAGATTCCTCTAGCAAAGTCTACGAGTTAGAGTTTTGAAGGGATTTTATGGTAACTTGGTGGGATGACTCGTTTTGGAATGATTTTACTGTAACTTGCGTTAACTGTTAGGGCCACATCAACCCAGGTCTTAATTCTTTAGTACAGTCTACACTCAAATTATTCTTATTGAAAACATAGCATACAGGGAACAGAAATTAACATATTCTCAATTATCACAATTCTTGTCTTATTTCATAATCCTTTCATAAACATTTTGAACATTATCCTTTTCATCAAACACTACACACAGTCAAGTTAAGCTACAGTGTCATTGACACTTTCATTGAATTTTAGTGCTCACAAAAGCTGGATGAAGCTAAAAATTCTGAATTTGAGTCACAAAATCAGTAGAAACTTGTTAACCCTTTACCTAACATGAAAAGCAGACGACACTTGCAAAAAAAATTCTTTAATGACTATTGTTTTTCAATTTTTGTCTCAAAAACATAGGTTATGACCCCTCGTTGGAACGAGCTCAACGAGCTCGTTCCTACAAGGGGTCATAACCTATGTTTTTGAGACAAAAAATGAAAAAATAATGAAAATTAATTGACGATTTTCGTGAATAGCACTGGCCGGTTTTGGCCGTTACGTTGGGTAAAGGGTTAAGAGTTACAAAATATGGATCATGATCTCAGAGGTCACATTGAGTGCATTTTTATTTTTAAATTCTAGAAATCGTCTTTCAGTGCCCTTAATACATTCTTGAATCTCATTTTGAATTTGAGTGATCAATAGAGTAATCAAAGCTCAAAATTCTGAATGTGGGCCATGCTCATAATTCAAACATGGTATGACCTAGCATCTTGTTTTATATTATAATATACAGTTATTGACACATGTAATTTTTTTTTGTGGCATATGCTAACTATAGTATTGCATGCATATGCTTCACTGGCTCACACAACAGGAGATCTGAACATGAGCTGTATGTATGGGGTACATTATTATCAGTGATAACCCATGGACCATCCACTACCCGAGGTAATGGGAGACACAGAATTATCCACGATAATACATGGACATCAACCACCTGAGATAGTGGATATCCATATGTTATCACAGATAATGTGTCCCCTTGTTTTGGTGCTTAACTGGTTGAGTGCTGGAAGCCCATTGGGCTTTACTCTGAAGTGCAAGTTGACTAACTCAAATGCTTTGAATTCTGTGGAAGGATTTGCCTTGTCAAAATTTATGGTAGAGTGCCTGCTGGCACTCTGCCATACATTGTAACAAGGCAAATATTTGTGAACAATTTTTAATGACTAAAAATAATTCAGCACTCTACCTGTTAATAAAATAAGTTACCAAAAATAATGGGAGGGAGGTGCATGCTGTGCTCCCCTCCCCCTCCTCTCCCCTCCCCTCTCCTCTAATTACCAAAATAACCACAACAGTTGTATATTATCCTTCAAAACAATGCTAAGAGCTTAGTGACTCCTCAAAAAAACAAGGAAGTTGTATCTTTCCTTGTCAATTTTTCCATCTTGACAAAGCCCCAAATCTCACTCACAGAACAAGGCAGATAATACAAGTGGTGAAGTCATGGTCTGAAATCAGGTGGACCATGCTAGTGAAGGTGGGGGGGAGGTGGAATCTCAAGACAAATGCTTGAACTTAGGGCAAGAAATCATAAAAATTCTTTTCAAAGGTGGGAGGAGCAAGTGGGGTCGGGGGAGGTGGTTGGGCTCCCTAGGCACTCTGTGGCTCCACCACTGGATCTCACTAACTTTATTTTTAGTGTTTTAACAGGTTTATTGACAAATTTTGAAAAATTAATTTAAATTCTCTTCTCAGCATTTCTTTCTTTATAAATTTCACTTTTCCATGAAGAGCTCTCACTTTTCCCTATTTTTCTGAGACAAAGAAGTCACTTCTCCCTAAAATTTATTCTCAGGTTGGTCTCGGCTTTGAGGGTCTGGAATTTTCTAGAATTTTTACTACACATCACACATTGTGAGTCTAGCAGCTTACCATTACTTCGAGCTAAGGAACTTTGACTATTTTACAAAGGACCTCATCTATGTTAAAGTGCCTGTTCTGAGACCACAGACTTTGTCTGTCAGATGTAGAACTTCGATGGTTAACACCTGCAAACACCTGCAAATGGATGATATAAAAGAAAAACCTCTCAGTCTGGTACCCCAGTGGGAATCCAGGGGAGTGAATCAATGCTTGTTTGCTGTGGTAAACAAGCTCTGTTTTGCTGGTAAAATAGGACCTGGTCACCAGTACCTGGACTGGAAGTCCTCAAAAATAGGCAACATGAATATAAACAATTGACTGACTTGACCACATCAGTTTGTGGTCATGATGAGCCATTGTGCAGAAATATGTGACCTTAACCATTTACCTAATGAATCAGCTGCATCAATCCCCATCCGGGACGACCCGTGTTGTGTCCATGGGCAAGGCACTTTATCCCGGTTGCCTACATGGGGGCACGATGACGCTGTGTATTAAGGCATACTGCACGTCGATGGTGCACATGTCTTCAGCTGCTTTAACCCTGCTTGAGCAGAGCTTGAACAGAGTTAGAATGTTGAGCTGACAGTTGCTTGTTGATGCTCAGTGGTTCTCTCTGGGTACTCCAGTGTCCTCCACCTGTAACACTGTCCGGTCACAATTAGCCACTGTGCATAAGTATGTGACCTTAAACACCAATAAATAAATAAATAGTTATTGCTTTCTTTGTAATTTTTTTTTGTGTTTGAATTATTTATAGTCATGGACTTCATTGATCAGAGAATTAACACATTATGAGGTGGAAGACTATTCTAAAATACTCTGTAAAGCAAGTATTCTTTTATATTTATGCATGTATATATTTACTAGTGATGAACCAATTAACAAAACTTGCTATGAACCGATTACCGATTATTTCTCTGCTGATTCCGATGGTTGAAATAGGACATAGAAGAAAATCTGTTGGTGCTTGTTATACTACAGAATTTCGTTGATAAATCACCAATTACAAAAGCTTAATACCACATAAGTTTTCAGAGAATGCATATTTCTGAATATGCTGGGCAATATTAGCCAAAATAATATTTGCATTTTTGGGAGTTGGGGTGGGGGAACATTGTTATTAACGCTGCAATCACATGTTATTCTTCTCTTGAGAAGATTGTGTTTTTTTCTGGTAAATAGTGTTAATACGGTTTTGTGTAAGGATACACTACACTTGGCTGCATAAACCAGGAATATACTGAGCGTACATACTTTGTGTCTTAATTGAATAATAATTTTGATGTTAATGTGTGTTGTGAAGTCGTATAACGCATTGTTTACAGATATGTTAGAATATATTATTCAATGTTCTTTTTTCAACTTGTTACCTCCCTTGATGTGTTTCTCTAATGTTCACATGAACTCTACATTCAACAATGGAGAGAAACATCAAGGGATGTAACTGAATTAAAAAATGAACTTGGCAAACAGAAAACGTGTTTGTGACAGTCATGTGACTCATATGTTGCGTAACAATCATCTATCATTGAAAAAAGAGTGTTTTTTATTTTTTCTCCAGTTTTAATCTCTTATTGTATTCTGATGCTTGATTCACGAAGCACTACAGACTACTGGCTGAACAGATTTTATTTACATGTACCCAGTGCAATGTTGTAC